>JACEFZ010021609.1:0-11354 GCA_014155875.1 Cepaea nemoralis | reverse complement strand
GGGATAACTATCATACTTAGATAGGCTAGTCCCTCCTAATATACAACTGGGAATTATCCCCAATTTCTACACTTCAGAATGTTTTCCTCGACTCCATCCACCTGTTTACTGCACTGGGTTTTATATAGGTGCTTGAGTGAGTCACCGGAAAGTCCAGACGCCAACCAGTCCAGAATCTGGCTTTGTCCTCCTGTTTCCAGACTAACCAGAGTCAATTAGCTGTCAATTTTCCTTTTTATCTGTGGAGTTCTTTGTCTCATCCAACAAATATCCGGGTTGTCTGTAAGCCAAAGACCTTTCTCCCCTTACATAATCCTTCTGACCTCTAGCAGGCATTCTGTCTATCACTTGCAACGACCCACTTCCGTTTGGTAGACAAATGTCGCCAGTACACACCTCTCGAATAACATCCTGTCATCAAACTTGTCGACTATGTGTAGACAACTCTACGTGACTCCCTTTGATCTCATACACACTGTTGACCAGGTGTCGAGAATCTGTACAGACGTATTGTCCTCAGTTTGTTCACCATAAAAGCGTCAATTGTGTTAGCAAAATAAGGTCGGGTTTGGTTATCATTGATCGACTGACAAGTTACTTTATCCTGTGACAAACATATCGATTGTTGCTTCTGTGTTTAAACTATATAGACCAATGGGCAGTCCAGGATTGAAGTGGTCAAGGTCACGTATGTGCCTTCACTTCACAAGATGTGTCTTGGTACTCATTTAGGCTAGATCGACCTGTAAATCAATCAGTCAGGTGCCGTCTCCACAAGGAAGGTTGGCTGCAATGGATCTACAACACTATCTCTCGCCCTGACTGTACATTCTGTCAGATTGTTGTTCCTCCATCTCCTGATGCTATCTTCCCACTTGTATCGTTGTCTACCTCTTGCTCAAGCTCAAGTTCGTAGGATCGACTTGTGAGCTGGGTCAAATTTAAAAAGTCGCATGAAGTAGATGTTTCAAACCCATGACCACTGGGCTAGTAGACAAGAGTTTAGCTACTACCTCACCGCGCCTCCCAATCATTAACTAAGCTGTTCAGTAATGTCGACATTGCACATGAATATTGCCTACATGCTCCAGCCGTACACAGCAATTACCCAAACCGTCGCCGAGCAATGTACAGGATATTACTGTCAATTTCACCTCTGATAGGTGTGGATTTTAGTTTTCTGCCTATGGATTTGTTTCTGTCGGGGGCAAACAGAAAACCCTAACCTGCACAGTTCGCGGCGACCTCAATAGCCAGGCGGCCTTAATTATTCAGGCTGAATACACTCCCCCCTCCCCCTCCCTCTCTGTCTTACACCGCAAGGTACTATAGGCAGTAGATGACACACAGACCTCTGATAGGTCAAACCTCGATTGTCTTACAGAGGAATAGAACCCCTACCCACCATGTGGGAAGCGGACATTTGAATATCTCTCCCAGGCTTTGCTCTGGGAATGTTACACTTATGTTAAACTACAACACTCAATGACAACACTTTAAACTGTCGAGCAAAGAGACAAGACAAGCGACAAACAAACAGAAAAGACAAGATTGAAAATATAAGTAAACAGGAAGAGCGAGCTATCTAAAGAGACGGACTGATAAATTGACAGATAGGTACCTAGACAAATAAGCAGGCAGACAGACAGACGGACTAACGGACGGGAGAATGAATGGGTGGGTGGGCAGGTAGGTAGGTAGGTAAATTGTATGCGGTTTTATAATTGCTAATCTCCCACTCACCGCCCAGGTTCGAGTCCCCGCACATATGTTTACGTATTTCGGGTGTTCCTGGGGGAGGTCACGTTGGCTACGAACTGGCATTCCTGTCCATACCCTTAAAGACAGAGTTATGCTGACGTCACACCTATGACCTAAATTACAGTCGGAGCATACTCAGAACTGATATTATGAGTTGTATTCGATACTGCCTTTGAACAAGAAGTTAAGTTAGCAGTCAAATTGTTGCTTTATTATATCCTTTGTAACGTTTTTCCTTCTTTCTTTTTTTTTACGCCGTTATTATAATTACTAGTTTGTGAATTCATCGTCCTTATTTACTTCGTTTGAAAGAAATTGTCTTATCACGCAGAAACATTGTTTCTGGTGTGTCCACCTCACGTGGAGGTGCGACATGAAGAAGTCACATCGAAGGCAGACGGGCCTAGGGCTTGTCGCTCGCGTTGCGTCGAGGCGGGAGTGAATTCCGTTCATGATACAGTTTTTCCAGTCACCTGTCCTGTCGTGCCCGGCAAGGATAACATTTAGGTGTGATAACTGAAACGGTGTGTGTACACACGCGTTGTAACTGATCCATGATTGTCATTCCCGTACCCACAGCAATTGCCCAAACACAGGTTTGTGAACTAAATTCGACATTCTAAGCAGTATAACGGCGTTGTGTTAATAAAATATTAGATGTAATACCAATTTTACATAATTTACGTTCTTAAACCCTAGAAGGAATGCATTTACTTTGAACAACTATAGTAGAAAATGCTTGACTAAATTTCTTTGAGTTATTTGATAAGCTAACACACAGTTGACAAGAGGTGATAACAGAAGTGTAACAGCCGCAACAGGATATAACAAGATATAAAAGAGGTGATAGTTGATTGATGTTCGAAGACCACAGCCAGGTGTATTTCATGTGATAGATAAGTACAGTTGCCTCTGTTACAAGCAGTAGCACAACGGTGGAAGACAATCATTAATACTAGAGCGCACTTTTTTGAAGTAAAGTGACCAGTTTTCTTTCTCACAATTGTTTAAAACGGATGACAAAGTACGCGTTTGGTAGCTGTTGCAAGAATGCAAGACTAGCCGGCAACATCGTCTTTAATTTACAACAGAGAACAGCAGTGAGGAAATTTCGCTAATTACGAGCATATTGTTTCGCGTTGGTAAGCACCACATTTTCATGTCCAAATACCATACTGTTCATGTTTAAATAAAACATTGTTTCTTATTTAAGTACCACACTTTCCATCTTTAAGTACCACACTTTCCATCTTTAAGTACCACATTTTTCACGTTTAACATTTTTTTTTATGTCCAAGTACCATATTTTTATGTTTCCATACCATATTTTTTTATGTTTCCGTACGAAATTTATCATGTTTATCTACCACATATTTCATGTCCAAGTAGCACTTATTTCATGTTTCCATACCATATTTTTCATGTTTAAATACCATATTTTTCATGTTCAAACATCACATCTTTACCACACAACTGGATATTAATGTTTCTAATAGTGTGATAATTTATCAACATTTCCACAAATTGTTTGTTCGCCACTGTGAGATGTTACAACTTCTAATTGTACGCAGGATTTTGTACAGACGTACAACATAATGTAGACCTAGTATCTTCTTTCTGTCAGTACCGAATGTTGGGCGGCGCTCACTAAACCTGACACCCCACAATGTGCCGACGCCTTCAGGCGGAGGAGTGTAATTGGGAAGGTGCACGCCTTTTCCTAGTGCGAGCAAATGCATCCTAAAGACTAAATGTCATGGTATTAATGACCAGACCCTAAGTCTTGGTCGACATGTTGTCTAGGATTTACGCTTCGACAGGTGGACAATAAGAACATTGCTTTGCTGATCCGACAGCTTCTGCAGCTTGTCTTGTTCCAGATGTATTGGTCTTACCTTTCCTCTGGAGTAAACTAGGCAGGCCGAGAGAGGGATCCTGCTGCATGGGCAACACATGACTACAACAATTCAACCCAGGCTTTGTGCTATGAAGAGGTAATTGCGCCTTTCTTTTTTAAAGCACAATAACTATCGTCTGTCAATTCGGCAAAGTGCTAATACATGATCATCATCATCGTTGCAATGTTTAACTGAGTACATCCAACTTAAAGTATTTTTCGAGTTTGCTATCCCAAACCTTTGACTGTCTCCAGTCTACCTACAAGGCAATAGCGTGTGGGTCCCATCCCTGGACCTGCCCGACATGAGAGACCCTACCAGTAGTACCGTCGACCAACACGCAAGCTCTTCTACCACTTCAAGGTAGATACACATCAATAGGGGCGCAAGCGTATTAAGTGTTAACACTTTTGTTGAAAGGCTAAACTTATGCACCGAAAATGGCAAGTAGGGAGTTATGCTTTTAACACCGCATTAACATTCTGTTGTAAATCTGAAGATAAACTTATTATGAGGAGTACAAACCCAACCGCTTGTTCAGAACAGACATTACTGTTTCACATTTCGGTATTGCCGTCTCCCTGGCCTAGGGGTTAAACGACTTTCCCCGTAAATCCGTTTATCTATGTAGCGTAACGCAGCGCGCGAGAATCGGAAGTGGTTCTCGCCGCGTTAGTAACTTACAGGATAAGTGAGCCGGCCGCTCAGAAAGCAATAGCAAACTACTGAGCGTAATCTTGCCAAGAAATCAACGACAAATGCTGGTACTGACAGCAATGTCCTGTAAAGGATATCCGACAAATAAATAATTTCGTTATTGAAAATATAGGGGTCACGTGACTGAGAGACGGTGGTATCCGCCTAAGATTAATAAGATAATAAGATAAGTTTGCATGTCAGCATAGAGCTGGGCGTTTCTATATGATCTATACTTGTAAATTTGGTGTCAGGTCTTAGTCAGATATGACTGAGCTACCGTATAACAGTAGACGGTACTACCTGGTTTCTGTTAGCGCTGAACGTTGGGCGGCGCTTACCAAACCCGACACCCCACATTGTGCCAACGGCTTCGGGCGGAAGAGCGCAATTGGGAGGGTACAAGCCTTACCCTGGTGCGAGGAAATGCAAGCTAAAGACAAAATGTCATGGCAGGGCAGACCAGGCCCTAAGCCTTGGTTGGCGACTGGTCTAGGATCGAAGCTCCGACAGGCGGACAGTTAGAGCATTGCTTTGCTGATCCGGCAGCTTCTGCAGCTTGTCTTGTTCCAGATGTAGGGGTGTTACCTTTCCTCTGGAGTAAACTAGGCAGGCCGAGAGAGGGATCATGCTGCATGGGCAACACATGATCTCTATATTTTAGCCCAGGCTTTGTGCTATGGAGAGGCAATAACTCCATCCCTGGTCTTAACTGGTCTCGGAATCAAAGCGAGAGGCAACTGTTACGGGTTATAAGTCCTTGTCAGTTGGCGTAGACATGGGGCGCCACGCGTTGCCTCTGACGGTGGGAGACACCTATAGGTGTCACTGATCAGCTACCGCCCGCCTCAAGCTGGGCAGCCCCCAGCCAATTGGGTGCTGATCCGCCACAGCCTGCCTGCTTCAATGGGTGCTTGGGGCTAGGACAAAATCTGAATCGCAGGCTGTAAAACCAATGCACCAGGTACAAACAAAAATAAAAATAGAAACCTCAAGCTACGGCTTGCAACCTGGAACGTGAGAACCATGTGTCCAGGATTTTCCACTGACTTGACCAATATTGACGATGTGAGAAAAACGGCTGTGATTGATGCCGAACTCAATCGTCTAAACATTGATATTGCTGGCCTGCAGGAGACTCGCCTCGCTGAGGAAGGGTCACTCAGGGAAAACCACTACACCTTTTTCTGGAAGGGTAGAGGGCAGGCAGAAAAAAGGCAACACGGTGTGGGCTTTGCAGTGAAGAATTCGCTACTGGGAATGTTTGAAATTCCAGCAGGAGGAAATGAAAGACTATTATCCCTGCGCTTGGCAACCTCTTGTGGGTTTGCCACCATTATTACTGCATATGCACCGACACTCGATTCCTCTGATGATGTGAAGGATTCGTTCTATGAGGAGTTAGACTCCGTGATCAAGGCAGTTCCAAAATCTGACTACATTTATATGCTCGGTGATTTCAATGCTCGTGTGGGCAAGGACTCGAGTTCATGGCCAGTGTGCCTTGGAAAATACAACATCGGTCGCATGAATGAAAATGGGCAAAGGCTGCTGGAGCATTGCACCAGTAATGACCTATGTATTACAAACTCCTTTTTTAAAACAAAAGAGATGCATAAGGTCACATGGAAACATCCAAGATCCGGCCATTGGCACCAGCTGGACTTCATCATCACACGGAGACAACATCTGAACCATATATCATTGACTCGTAGTTACCACAGTGCTGACTGTGATACGGATCATTCTTTGGTTGTTGCAAGGGTTAGACTGAGACCAAAGAGAATCTACACAGCTAAACACAAATCTAGCCTCAGGATTAATATTATTAACACTCATGATCCTGAAAAGTGCTTTCAGTTTCAACAGCAACTTGAAGACGCTTTCACTGATACACCAGAAAATTGTACAGTAAATGAAAAGTGGGGTCAAATTAAGGAAACTCTTTATAAAACTGCCGTAAGGGTTTACGGCACTGTGGATCATAAGAGGCAGGACTGGTTTGCAGCCAACAGCGAGACTCTGCAGCCCTTGATTGATAAGAAGAAGAAAGCTCTCTTAAGAAACAAGGAAAGACCAACGCGTAACACTCTGAGTGAGCTTAGGCAAGCTAGGAAGGATGTGCAAAAGGCTGCCAGGCAGTGTGCAAATGATTATTGGATCAAGTTATGTGAGTCCATTCAAATCGCAAGTGATAAGGGAGACATAAGAAGCATGTATGAAGGAATAAAGAAAGCCTGCGGTCCAGTGATCAAAAGAAGTGCACCATTGAAAACCTTGACTGGAGAAATCATCACTGATAAGAAACAGCAGATGGACAGATGGGTAGAGCACTATTTGGAGCTTTACTCAAGTGAGACCAAACTAGCGGATGATGCCCTCAACGCCATAGAGGCTCTACCAACTCTTGACCACCTGGACACACTTCCCACCATAACAGAAGTTAAGTGTGCTATAAATGAACTTGCATCTGGCAAGGCTCCAGGTAAGGATGGGATTCCAATAGAGGTTATCAGGAGTGGGCAAGACACACTCACTATACAGATCCACCAGCTAATAGAGCTATGCTGGCGTGAAGGACAAGTCCCACAGGATTTCAAAGATTCAAGCATCATAACACTGTACAAGAACAAGGGCGATCGGAGCGACTGCAACAACTATAGGGGTATCTCACTTCTGTGTATTGTTGGAAAAGTATTTGCCAGAATTGTTCTGCGCAGACTTCAAGTCCTAGGAGATCAAGTCTACCCCGAATCACAGTGTGGCTTTCGACAGAACCGGTCTACCACTGATATGATATTCTCATTGCGACAAATGCAAGAAAAATGCCGTGAACAGAATCAACCACTGTTTATTGCCTTCATCGACCTCACAAAGGCATTTGATTTAGTCAGTCGTGAGGGTCTGTTCAAGGCACTAAAGAAGATTGGCTGCCCACCAACTCTTCTGTCCATTGTGGAATCGTTCCACACAGGCATGAAGGGTATAATCAAGTTTGATGGTGCAACTTCTGAAGAATTTGAAATCAAGAGTGGAGTTAAGCAAGGTTGTGTACTAGCTCCCACCCTCTTTGGAATATACTTTTCACTTCTACTGAAATATGCATTTCATGATCAGGATGGTGGTATATACATTCACTCACGCTCAGATGGCGGCCTCTACAATGCTCAGAGATTGAAGGCTAAGACCAAAATTAGGAGGGTACTGATCAGAGAGTTGCTTTTTGCAGATGATGCTGCAGTTACGACCCACTCTGAGGAAGAATTGCAATGTCTACTATCTGCATTCTCCAATGCTTGTTCTGAATTTGGTTTAACAATTAGCAAAAAGAAGACACAGATTATGTCACAAGGTGCACATGGGGTACCATCAATCTTTATTGATGACGCCGAACTAGAGATAGTAGACCATTTTACATATCTAGGATCAGTGGTAAATAGCAAATTATCCCTAGATCAGGAAATCAACATCCGGATTGGTAAGGCAGCAACAACAATGAACAGGTTAAGAAAAAGAGTCTGGGAGAACAGGAAGCTTACTGCCAAAACAAAAGTCCTTGTCTATCAAGCCTGTGTCCTTAGTACTCTTCTCTATGGCAGTGAAACCTGGACAACTTACTCACACCAAGAGAACAACTTAAACAGCTTTCATATGCGGTGTCTGCGAAGAATTCTTGGTATTAAGTGGCAAGACAAAATCACAAATACTGAAGTATTGGAAAGATCAGGTTGTGTGACAGTTTATTCCATGCTCAGTCTTCGTAGACTTAGATGGATAGGACATCTTAGGAGGATGGATGATGGTAGAATACCAAAGGATATCTTTTTTGGTGAATTACAGATGGGTAAGAGATCTCAGGGTCGGCCTCTACTACGATACAAAGATGTGTGTAAGCGGGACATGATTGATACAGGCATTGATAATGCACATTGGGAGCAAGTCGCCGCTGAACGTGTTGCATGGAGGGCAAATATCAGAAATGGAATAAAGTCAAAGGAGAAAATTATTGCAGAAAAGTCACACACCAAGCGTTTGAGACGTAAGATGGTGCATGATGGTGGAAATGACCACGTGTTCACATGCACCCACTGTGAACGGACATTTACAGCGCAAATTGGCCTTATCAGTCACACTCGCTACCGCCATAGTTAAAAGTTATTATGCCTTTTTAAAGCACAAACTATCGTCTGTCAAGACGGCAAGGTGCCAATGGAAATACTTGTAAATTACAGCATACATTCCATTGGTCTGTTGAGTACTTGAGTCCGATACATCGGATTCTTGAATATAGACGAACAGAGGTCCCATGTGGAACTCACGCATGCTAAACTGTCACGGCAGTTGTAACTAGCCAAGAGTAGGTCTTAATATCAAAGTCTTGTAATAACTGCTCGGGAAAAGTATATACGCGCAGGTGGATATTCCATAGCCAGTTTTCGTATGTCAAGAAGAATTACATCTTATACAAAAAATGCAGGCTTCTCTTTTGGGGAAGTGTTGCCCAACGTTCTAGGAATGTGAGGGCTAAACCATCATCTAGGGAAGAATTGTTTTCAATGGAAGATCAAATAGTACATTAAGCCACTAAAATGTTATGTGTACCAATGCCTTTATTAGACTAAAGGTAATTGCATATCATTTACATGACGTCGTAGTCAACCCCGACATTTTTGGCTGTTTGTGATTTCTTGGCAAGTTTACGGTCAGTAGTTTGCCATTGCTTTCTGAGCGACTGGTACTCATACCGTCGAATGAAAAACAGCGCAATGCACCCTGCTTCCAAATCGCCCTCAGCTGTGCCTCGAACGCGGTATGCGGGATTATGGATTGCGTTTGTAAGCCCTTCGCGCCACAGTGCCGGTTAAATTAGGCTAGGTTTTAATTTTTTTTTTTTTGTAGAAGGGCTCACGGTTCCCAGAGGGGCCATAGCCGCCCCACTAGGTCCCGCGTCCCCGTGTGTCGTTTGTGTTGGGTGATCATCCCGGCCCCTGGCAAGATCAAGTGCAGGAATACTACACTTTGATCTTAGCCAAAAGGGCGGCTAGGTTTTTAAAAACAAAGTAAACTACTAGTTTACTGATCTTAAGGCAAATAGGCCATGTGGAGATTGAACCATTATTTTATACACCAATCGCAACTCAATGGGTTATGTTGTTAATATATCGCCTACCGTCATAAAAGAGCATTGAGGTGACATTTCTGACCTTTCACGTCGTCTTGTGTGCACATTTAATTGTAATGTGTGCACTTAGTTTTCACATTACCCTTTCTTTTGCTGCCTTGTGATGAAAGAGACATGTATTATGCAGTAGGGACTGCACGTTATAATATGCAGTTATGAACCTTATGTCACTTGTACATGTTTGTCTGTGCCTCAGCTAACAAATCAAAGAAAACATTCTGACAGCACGCTTCTTTAACTGATTCAATGCTAAACAAAACAGAAATTGTGGACCAATCATGATGTAGAATCAAATAAACATGTGTTAGTATGTAAATGTCCATCCAATGAGCATTACAATTGTTGAAGATACAGTGAAAAGAAACAATTAACATGAAGTCCCTAATATAGAGATGTATTGTCTTCCTGTTCAAATAGGAGCTCACATTTGGCCTTGTGTTATTCTTTAGCACTGAATCAGTTTATGCGGCAGCACAATCACTGAATTAGAAAATTGAGACTTTTGGACATGAATGTTTTTTTTGTTTTTTTTTGCATGTCCCTTTGCAGTCAACATCAGCATTTTCAGCTACTGTTGATGTACTAGGCAAGATTACGTTCAGTAGTTTGCCATTGCTTTCTGACCGACCGGCTCACATACCCCGTAAGATACCATCATGGCGAGAACCGCTACCAATTCTCGTGCAGGTTACGTTACTCACGAGAATATACGGGATTACGGAGAAAGACTATAACTCCTAGACCAGGGAGACAGGCCATGAATGTTACACAATAAATATTAGAATACCCTGGATCAAGAAACAGACAAATTCTGACATTCAACCTAATCTGAATATCCTTGAAAACTGGCTCATGATCAGCTTTATGAATCATAAATTTAAATACTCCGACCATGTGAAACATCACAGAAGCTTAGAAAGAACGGTCATGGAAAGATTGTGAAACATCACAGAAGCTTAGAAAGAACGGTCATGGAAAGATTGTGAAACATCACAGAAGCTTAGAAAGAACGGTCATGGAAAGATTGTGAAACATCACAGAAGCTTAGAAAGAACGGTCATGGAAAGATTGTGAAACATCACAGAAGCTTAGAAAGAACAGTCATGGAAAGATTGTGAAACATCACAGAAGCTTAGAAAGAACGGTCATGGAAAGATTGTGAAACATCACAGAAGTTTAGAAAGAACGGTCATGGAAAGATTGTGAAACATCACAGAAGTTTAGAAAGAACGGTCATGGAAAGATTGGTTTCTGTAAGAAGAGGCTGGGACTGACGGAGACGACGCTGGACACATGACATTAAAGACACTCTGAGCAGGGACATGTATGAGGAAGGAGAACATGAAGGATCGTGAATATTTCCGATCAGTTTGATGTATTTGAGCTAGCTCGCTTTGAACTCAAGCGTAGTCCATTCACGTGCTACTAATTCTACTCCATTGCACTGATATTTGCGTGTGGATTAGCTTTCCCTATTACCGGTGTCGCTCACCATCCTACTTCAGAGGTACTTGTAATTTACGTGCCCAAGACAAGCTCGAGAAGTCAACATTTTAGTCCAACTGACCGGTGTCGGGGTTGAACCCATTATCTCTGCATCAGCACACCGGATGTTTAAGATGGGATGAAACTGTAATTCGTCAAAGAACCTGCTACATAATGATAGCATTCGTTAGTTGGTTGGCTGGCTGGTTGATTGGTTAGTTGGTTTGTTGTTTGATGAGTCCACTGGACAAAAAGATTTTACCTCTTACGTTAATGTTGTTGTTGTTGTTTGTCCATCAAAAAAATGAAAATGGATGGGGCCATTAATTTCC
>JACEFZ010021608.1:210000-344744 GCA_014155875.1 Cepaea nemoralis | reverse complement strand
TTCCCAGCTAGTCTCTCCCCCCCCCCCCAGCTAGTCTCCCCCCCCCCCCCCCCCGGCTAGTCCCACCAGCGAGTTCTACCAGCTAGTCTCCCAGCTAGTCTCCCAGCGAGTCCCTGCCTCAGATTGGTCTATAACAATATGGCACGAGCACCATATACCCTGTAGTCTCGAGGCGGGCGGTATTATTGAAGTCGGCCAGAGTGTTGTTGACATGATCCAGGGAGTGTCGGTTGTTGGGCTTTGAAATAATGGACTTGTATCAAACATCCAATATGCCTCATGATGGGAACAATGATACTTTACTTTACTTTACTTTACTTTACTTTACTTTACTTTACTTTACTTTACTTTACTTTACTTTATTTACTATACACTGCGCTGCCCTGCTCTGCTCTGCGCTACTCTACTCTACTCTACTCTACTCTGCTCTGCTCTGCTCTACTCTACTCTACTCTGCTCTGCTCTACTCTACTCTACACTACTCTGCTCTACTCTACTCTACTACGGCTTTGGAACCGACCCGTCCATACAATGGGAAGTGGAGATCTGTGCCGGAACGAGACATGAAAGAATATTAGCAAGTTTCTTGTATTAACATGTATTTTTATAGGACGTTGCACCCAGCCTCAGCATTTATTGGCTGTTTGTGATTTACTGGGCAAGTTTCCTTTCAGTAGTTTGCCATTGCTATCTGAACCGCCGACGCTGATACCATCGAAATCAACGCAAAGCGATCTGCTGCTGATTTCTAACCTTCGATCCAGCATGTCGGGAAATTGTTAAACCTGCGTTCATTAACCCCCTGCGCCACGAATCTGATATATAGAGATTTCATGCGCCTTCGAATTGAGAAACCTTAAATGAAATTATATCATGTTTGTGTTTTTTTTCCACAGATTGAAGAATAATCAAGACAATCATCTTGGAGAACAGAATTCGCAAAATAAGTTTCGTCCAAATTATCTTCGTTTGATTAATCCTTCGATTGATTGGCCATTTCGATCACGGAATTCTTCATTGTAAATCCGTGTATGTTTCCAGTTGTTTATTCTGCACTGATGAAAAGATTGCTGTGCTAGGATTTCAAGAAGTCTCTATAATTTCTGAACAAGGACATATCCACAAAAGCACCAATCTCTCTGTTAGTCCAGACCAGCACAGGCTCCACATAGTACCTGTGTGTGCTATGGTGTAGGAGCGGAACCAGGCCTTGTACAAGGAGTGAGCTAATTTTCCAAGGTGCCGGGGCGCGTGCCAGCACGTGCACAGCACTGTCAAATCGCCACCATTGCGTCATCAAATGGGATGACGTCGATGACTGAGTTCTTGGAGAAGTGCCACGAGGATGAACTGAAAACCAGTTTCGACGTTCTGGGTACGTCTGTGTCTGTGTTTGTTTCGTTTCTGTGTTCGTGGTCAGTCGCCAGCATCACCATCTTTCCCTTTTGCCGCCAAGCGTCGTGGGGATGAATAGTTGGCGCTCTAGCCCGATGGGTGGAACTAGATAGTGTCATTCCGTGTGATTGTCTTTGATTTCGTCAATCTATTTTCTTCTCGGGTGTTCTCTTGCTCTCGTAGCAGATGTTCTTTGATTGATTGATTGATTGATTGATTGATTTAGGAATCGACATCACAGCATTCGGGGCATTCCCATAAGTGCTCCGTCCCCATCCTCAGCAGCCAGCAAAGAGTTCCAACACTAATAGTACCAGTAGCAATCTGATTATAAGTCCGTCTCGCCTTTCCTTTGAGCGTTGAGCGTCGGCCAGATCCCTTCGTCACTCCTCGTTGTCTCATTCTTGCCAGACCATGGTAATCCATTTGCTCCTCCGAGGTGTGCACGTGCTCCCACAAGGCCGCAACCACGTCTGCCTTGTCATGTATCAATACTCCACCAAGTTCTGCAGAGCCAGCCAATCTGTCCACCTGTTCATTTCCCAGCACACCGGCATGCCCCGGAGAAAAGATCCAGGCGATGCTTGTCACCCGTGACCTCCGAAGCGAAGCAAGCCACTCCGCACGAAGTCTGCCCGTCCTCACCCTCGTCAGCATGCTTTCTGAGTCAGTTACAATCTCGATGTGTGTGTGTGTGTCGTATTCTCCATCCAGCGGAGAGCCGCAGTGACTGCCTCCACTTCCATTCTTAAGCTGGATGTTGTGGTATCATATGCCAGGCTCTCCTGCCCCAAACATCGACCATTAGCTTTGGCTATGAACCCCCAGCCACTTCTCTCACCTCTTGACACCGAACCATCCGTGTAGATAATCACATCACTCGAGTGAGCATTGTCCTGAATTAGTTGCTGGATTTCCACTTCCGTGGCCCCTGCTGGCCACTCCCTGCACTCCAGACTTAATGTGATTATAACTCTGCACAAGTCTGACTGCTCCGCTGGCACTCTGATGTTCTTTGATGTAGGGCCAGTGTTGGTAGTTGATTGTCTTCCATTCTAACGAGATGGCCAGACCATTTGATCTTCTGTCTTTCAATCTATGTGACACAAGGTGTTGATCCCACTGTCTTGTCTGATAACATCTTTCTTATTCTGGCTCGGAAAGTTGGCAGCTCTCCTCAAGTGTTTCATCTCGTAAGTGTTTAATTTGCGTAAGTGTGATTTGGATAATATCCGAGTTTGACATTGGCAGCATACGGTTGGTGTGAATGTGCTATTTATCATCTGTCATTTCGCGGACATATGTATATTTAGATGTTTCAGTATTGGTGATAGATAGTTCGTCGGTTCTCTCTTCTCTTCTTTAGCGTTCCGAGCCATTGAGGTTCTTTGCTGCAGATGCAATCCGTCTCCATTAGTTGATCGGTATTAAATTCAAAACAACATGTTTCCCCATGTGAATATGGATAATGAAAAGACAAACAATAAATAGCAGAACTGTGATCGTGTGAGACGACGTACTATAACAGTCTACGCAGTGTCTCTCTGTCGGTATGTATGTCTGTTCTTTGGTCGGTCCTTCTGCTTATTAGACATCCGTCCGTCTGGATCTCTGTCTGTTTACCTGCCTACAGCTGTCAGTCTGTCTGTCGGTGAACTGGTTTATCTGTCTGTCTGTCTGTCTGTTCTATCCATCCGCCGATCGTCGAGTTGTCTGTCGTCATAGACTGATTGATCACTTTGACGAGTGGTTCTCAACCGGGGGGCCGGGGGGGGGGGGGGGGGGGGAAGGGGGAAGAGAAATTAAGATTATTTCAAGATCCCGTTAACACAAGAACCGAGTACTTGATATTGTTTTTTCCCTCCATACTTTACGGTTTTGTACTTCTCGCCCTTCTGATATTCGTATTATAACTTAAGTAGATCAAAAATCACGTTTTATGTAGACGTCTAGACTTGTTCTAGTATGTGCTATTAAATTTAGCTTCAAATTTTACATATACTGTGTAGGTGCAGGGGAAAAATGTATTGTTAGAAAATACGAAAGGGGGGAATGACATTTTGAACATATGGTGAAGGGGTGCCAAAAAAGGTTGAGAACCACTGCATTAGATGTCTACCTGCGCGCGTTCTTGTGTGTGTATGTGTCTGTGTGTCCATTTAAAGTGTGGATCTGAACCCTTGCCATTCATGTCCTTCTGCAGACGGCCTCCTCAGCCATGACAAGGAGGACCTGGTGGAGAGGGTAGCGTACTTGGAAAACAAGGTACACCAGCAGCAAGATGAAATCGTCTGCCTCAAGTCTGCGGTAGCCGACATCATCCGGAGACTGAGCTCCGTGGAGGCAGGTAGGAGGGCAAAGCTGTGCTCTCGGCTCTCTTATTGTCATTGTCCTTGATGATGTTGTTCTAGCTGTCACTGTCCTGGCTGTCATTGTCATTACTGTCACTGTCCTGAGTATCGTTGTCCTTACTGTCACTGTCCTGATTATCGTTTTCCTTACTGTCACTGTACTGGCTATCAGTGCCCTTTCTGTCACTATCGTTGCTGTCACTGCCTTTTCTGTCACTTTCCTGGGTGTCACTGTCTTGGATGGCACTGTACTGGATGTCATTGTGCTTGCTGTAACTGTCCTTGATGTCCCTATCCTTGCTGTAACTGTCCTTGATGTCCCTATCCTTGCTGTAACTGTTATTGTTGTCATTATACTTGCTATCGTTGTACTTGCTGTCACTGTTCTTGCTATTACATAATTTTTTGTTTTGGACGCCTTCCTGCCTCCCTCCCTCCCTCCCTCCCTCCCTCCCTCCCTTCCTTCCTTCCTTCCTCTCTCGCCTCCTCTCCCTGTCTCTCTTCCTTCCTCTCCACCTTCCTTCCTTCCATTCTTTCTGTCTTTCTTTGTTTCTTCCTTCTTCTTCTTCTTTCCTTCACCTATCTTCTTCTTCTTTTGATCTCTTCTGACATAATTACCCCACCACTGGAGCTCTAATGATCAACTGAACCATATTTTGGGTCCGCCTTTTCTCAATTAATAGGTGCGGGATAATTTTCAGAATGTTCTAGGACTTATCTGGCAAGATGAGGGGCCAGGAAGGCAACTGGCCAAATCACATCATTATAGGCCTCTAGCTAACGGCAGAACCTGTCATCAGACTTCCTTTACGTTTTAGTAATTGAGAACTTGTGAAATTGGCGGCTGTTCTCGTGATTGTTGCTAGTAAAATTTTAGTGTAATATACGGGTAAATGGGAATATTCTTAAACAAGTGAATCGGTACAACTATCTCGGAACAGTCATAACATCTGATGGGAGATGCCTTGAAGAGATAAGAACCAGAATCGCTATGGCGAAGGTAGCCTATTGCAAGATGGAAAACATACTGACAAATAAAAAGATATTAATTGCAACGAGAAATAAAGAGTTGAAGTGTTATATAGAACCTGTACTTTTGTATGGGTGTGAAACGCGGACAATGTGCAGAAGCTGAAAAACATCTAATGACAGTGAAAATGTGGTTTTCTGAGGAAAATGCAAAGAATACCATGGACAGACAGAAAAACCAATGACCAAGTCCTACAAGAAGCAGATACAAAACATAAACTGATTAGAGAAATTAAACGTAAACAGTCCATATTCTTGGGCACGTTATGATAAGAAATGAATTGGAGAACCTGGCGACAACTGCAAGATTAAGGGAAAAAGAACAAGGGAAAGGCAGAGAAGTAAATACCTGGATGGCGTGGCCATGTGGCATGTTCGAGACAAGAACACAGGGCTGATCCACGACTCTGATGATCGCGTGAGATGGTGAAACATGAACGCCTACCCTTATTGGCATGGCATAGGATGAATGAATGTAGATGTAGAGAAGCATAATCGCCCATGCCAGTTGACGAGTGACTTAATAATAATGATGATCAATTTTACACAATAAAAATCCTAATTTATTACATCCACAGCTAACCATAACAATATGATCGCATCCCGAACCCACAGCAGACCGACCTTGACCCGGCCTCGGTCTATGGCAGCACTTCCCAGCTCCAGAAACAAGAGTCATCTGAATGCCCTGGACAATGTCAACGTGATGTCCCGGCGGAACGCGCCCTCGTCAGCCCGGCCACCGCCCAAACACTCCCGCCATTCCTCGGCACATACCTTGAGCAAGTGGTCATCGTTGGCGACGTCTGCTGACATGTCAAACTCACTTTTGACGCCTACATCGTGAGTACATTCGATTCGATTATACTTTTACCCCTACCCCGTTCAACTTCAAGAGAAGATATATTAGGGTCCATACCTGGCTCAGATTAATAATCCTGTGACCGAGTCAGCCACATATAGGATATTAATTTGAAGGTGATTGTTGTCCAAACAAGGTAATGAGTACAGTTAACTGATCATTGCTTAAAGCTAATGCACCCACACCCAAACATTAGTACAGTGCACTAGAAGTAGTAAAAAATATTTAGAATAACACAAAGTAATGTAGCTTTATAGAATACAATTACGGCAAACACAGGACATAGCAGAGACTAGCTTTCATCAGCAAATAAATACAAACACAAAACACAACATATAGTCACGAGGAAGACACTACATTAAGGCATAAGAACGGGATGAGAAGAATGGAAACATGAAAAAATGAGAACAGTGAAGAGAAAAATGAAAAATTGAAGGGAAAAATGTGCTACTTAATTCAGAATCCCAAACTGTGATACAGTGTGTTTTCCGTAATTGTGTTATGTAAAGCTGCATTACTTTAGTTTATTCTATATTGTTTACATTTCCACAGCTTTACCCCGTTCCACTGATTTTATTCATACTAGAAGTAGTATCACGTGCACGTACTACGCTTGAGTTTAATGCGAGCAAAGAACAAAAACATGCACTCAGGGTTAGTTGCATGTCCTTTACAGGACATTACGTAGGTCAGCTTGGCTGAATGGATTACAGCGTTCATTCTTACACTTTCGGTTTGCTGATGCCGGGTAGCGGGTTCAGCCACTACACCTGTGAGATGGACTAAAATGTTGACTTTCGACCTTGACTTGGGGACGTAAATGACAAGTACTTCAGAAGTCGGAGTGGGTTCGCCTGATGGTAAGGGACACTTGCAATAGGGAAAGCTAATCCACACGCAAGAATCAGTCCAATACACTAGAAGTCTCAGCACAGGTATGGACTACGCTTGAGTTCAAAGCGTGCGAACATTAAAATAAAAATAGAGGAAGTTGCTACGAAATTCGGCTTTTATTCGCTATTTGATGTTTACTAGGCAATTGTATGCTCAGTAGGATGTCATTGCTTTCTGAATGGTTGACGCTCATACCATCGAAATCAACGCAAAGAGGTCTGCTCCTAATTCGCATGCAGTCGATCTCGAACCCCCAACCCGGTATGTCGGGGAATTGTAAAACAGCATTCACTAACCCCCAAGTGAACGACATGGTGCTGCAACACTGCATTATTATCAGCAACACGAATGGGGACTGAAAAACAGTTAAGTCAGCGAAGTAGCAAAATGAAAAACAAAATTTATATTTCAACGCAAAGGAACAAAACTAATGACTACTAATAAAATAAATACGGCAACAATTATATTTATCAGTGGAAAGAAATTGCAAAAGGGTAAAGCAAGGGGGTAGAATTAATCGCAACAGCAAGATGATGCACATTACCAACTGGGCCGATGGGAACAAGCAGCAATGTTCAGACCCTGCTTGGCACAGAACAGGATGAATGAAGTACCGTATGTTCCATCAACTAAAGTTGTCTATATTGATACCTAAATAGTTAGTTTAGTTTAGTTTAGTTTAGTTTAGTTAGTTAGTTAGTTAGTTAGTTAGTTAGTTAGTTAGTTAGTTTAGTTAGTTAGTTAGTTAGTTAGTTAGTTAGGTAGGTAGTTAGGTAGGTAAGCAGTCAGTCAGTCAGTCAGTCAGTCAGTCAGTCAGTCAGTCAGTCAGTCAGTCAGTCAGTCAGTCGAAGTTCCAACTTCACGGCATCGTGTCGTCCCCATTATGCTCCGTTCCTGTGCCAGTGAATCCATCGGCAGTCACCAGAAAGACCTCATTGACCCGGGTTTTCTCACATGGCTCTGTCTTTATCCGCAGGGCGACCCGCTGAAAGCGTCGCATTAAGCACGAACTCCGTAGCTTCAGCGCCGACTCCCAGGAGTCTCCTGAAAAATGCACCCGTGAACCGAAAAGGCAAATCAGTCAATTCAGCAACAGCCGGTAGCCATTGTTCCGAACATGCAGGTCACTGTACAAACAAAAGCGGACATGTAAAAGCATTCCACGTGAATATTACAGCTCACGGGCGACGGAACCATATACTACCAGTCCAACATGAGGAAAATGCGAAATGCAAACCGCAGCCACAAAGATAAATACTCCAGAGGCCGTAGCGGTTCAATGCCTAACCGCCATGCTGGGGACCGGAAGTCATTGATACCTAAATAGATTAGTTTAGTTTAGTCGATGGATCAACATCATGGCACACTGGTGTAAGCCATAAGTGCTCCATTCTCCTCCTAACTCAAACCTGAGTCTGGCGAAACTCAGCTCAGTGCACGAACTCCGTAGAACCGGCGAGGATCCTTAAATGATAGGGTAGATTTTTAACTCGAAATTTTGCCCGGGCAGCGCCGTTAGGCTGCTCTTTTTCGATTTTCAACTGCCAAGGGATTTTTTACGTGCGCAACAATACACACGGGCGTCCGATCTCACTACCCAGAGACCAGGGGAAATTTTATTACTAGAAAACCACGTGAAAAATCCCGGTCATCACCGGGGCTTGAACCCGGGACCTTCAGCACTCGAGGTGGATACCATACCTCGAGACCACGCAGCCCCCTAAATAGATGTATGATACCACCTCTGGGTTGGCTTTTTCTAGTTTAAAATTTAGCCTGAGTAACAGCCTATTCGGCATATTTTTCCATTTGCCAAAAAAGGGATGTATAACACGCGCTACATGCTCAGAGATCTTACAACTTTCCCACCATTACCCGGGCAAGCTAGACATCCGAATCGCTACCCCCAGAATCCTGGGCTGGGGAGTATATCATTTTCAACGTTCTAATTTTTTAAAATCCCTAACGCCCATACCATGGATTGCCCCGGTTTGATTGAGAACGGGCGGACATAATATTTTTTATCCACTCCACCTCCGACCTTAGACCAAGACCTCTGCTCATTTACTAAGCACCTGCTGAGTCATGCCAACCACCACAATTTCCCATAGCCACTCCGCTATGCCGCCAAGATTCTGACTATTCCCTTGATAATCGCAGCCACCCGTATCCCTCCTTATCTTTCCTATTTATAGTACAGAACCTATCGATTCTGCAACTGCCCGCAGAAAGTAATTGATCCACTTGTCCGGGCTCCTACTCACAGACACCTCGGTCCCTCATTTTGCCTGCTCAATTAGGGTCAGCCTACAGGGTTTTCCGGAACGTGTCGGCTTGTTAATTTTTACGATCCCCATTGAGTAATCATTCACCAGCTATGGATGACCCTGAACTGTAAGTTTCTAAGTTATATTTGTATTGAATTTTATCAAATTCAAAATGTCTGTACTTTGTCGATTCTGGTCGATAGTCGGTATTTTGTCAATAAAGCCACGACTGACGACATCTTTGAAGTTGATTTTCCGCATTTCAAACCAGGAATGATTACTCTTCATAAGTCTTTTACTTTGCATTGGAATTCATCACGACACTAGGGAGACTGCTGCCAAAGACCGAAATTTGTGGCGTACATCATTACACAAGGGTGCAGTCACCTGTGAAGCAACCATGACTGCAAGAGCTCTGAAGAAGAGGCTGGACAGAAAAACCACTGCAGAAGATCCTCCTGGAACGTCAAGCATTCTTTGTCCCGTGTGTTGCCGGGACCCATAAGGGAAGCAAAGAATAGTAACACTGTTGCCTACCGTGCATGTCGTAAGAGGCGACTAAGGAGGCTATGGTTCCGTCGCCCTGCTACTGAGTGAGTGCGTGGCGCGACACTGTGAGCTGTGAGTTTCGTGTGAAATGCTTTTGAATCTGCCCGAGGTGTTTTGGAACGTGACTGCATGTTCGGAGCAATGGCAGCTGGCTATGTCCCAGAGTTGACTGGTTTTTGCCTTATGCAGAAATGCGTGGCTGCTGGGCTTCTGGTTGACTGCCACAACCATCGACGATGAACTGTATTTTCGTGGACTGTGTGGGTGAACATCTAGGAAAGATCCAGATGGGAAAATGACTGCCGATTCCATCAGAGATGAACTGGGTGTTTCGTGGGGGACTAGTGTGTTGACATTCTGGCGGCGGCACTATGCACAGTGTATCTGTGCGGGCTGTTCTTTGTCGAGACTCCTGTCTTTTCTACTTTTCACATTGGGCAGTGGGGAGCATTTTGTGTGATATTCACAGGCACAGGAGCAGAGCATAATGGGGACGACCCGTTGCTGTGAAGTTGGAACTAACTAACTATTTTTTGCCCACATTGTCAAAGAACATTTCGAGCCAAAATAGGCCTTACTAGCCATCTTAGAACTCACGGCTTTCAATCCCACTGGATTAAATGAATGGTCATAATCATTCTTGATGGACAGACACCACAATGCTTGAAAAATATGGTAGGAATTATCATCTGCAAGTGCCATCTCCGCACTGGAGGTAGACTGTAATGAGTTCCTTACACCCCCTTTTTTTCTTTTGTTCCCATATCATTTACAGGACATCGCTGTCAACATCAACATTGTTGATGTCTTGACAATATTACGCTCAGTAGTTTACCATTGATTTCTGAGCGACCAGCTCACATACCCCGTAAGGTACCGACGCGGAGAGAACCTCTACCGATTCTCGCGCACGTCACGTTACTCACGAGAGTATACGGGATTACGGAGAAAGTCGTGTAACTTCTAGACCAGGGAGACCGGCTTACACCCTCAAGCCCTTATTTTCACAATGTATTCATATAGGATTCTTTCAGCTCATCTCTTTATGTTGCCTATCAACGCGAAATGTTGCCTGCCCCTTGCACGCTTCAGTTTCACTTTTGTCTAGAACCCTTTCTGTTCCAAGTAAGGTCCCATGTGTGAGCAGATCTTGTTTACTTGTATCAAATAATATAATTTATGTTTTACATTTGATCTGGGAGTCCTAAAGAAATCTGGCTAAATTATGTAACATGCACCCCAGTGAAGGGTTTATACAAAAAGAATAATATATATGTGTGTGTGTGCGGGGGGGGGGGGGGGGGGGGCGTGTGTGGGTTTGCTCGGAATGCTACGATATCGATTCTTCAGTTAGTCCATCCATAAATGAGCCTATCTGCCTCCTGCCTCTCTCTCTCTCTCTCTCTCTCTCTCTCTCTCTCTCTCTCTCTCTCTCTCTCTCTCTCTCTCCCTCTATCTTTCTCTCTCTGCCTGCCTGCCTATCTGCCTGCCTGCCTGTCTCTCCCTCTCTCTGTCTGCCCGCCTGCCTCTCTCTGTCTCTCTGTCTCTCTGTCTCTCTCTCTCTGTCTCTCTCTCTCTCTCTCTCTCTCTGTCTCTGCCTGCCTGCCTGCCCGCCTGCCAATCTGCCTGCCTGCCTGTCTCTCTATCTCTCTCTGCCTGCCTGCCTGCCACTCTCTCTCTCTGCCTGCCTGTCTGTCTGCCTGCCTCTCTCTCTCTGCCTGCCTGCCTGCCTGTCTGCCTGCCACTCTCTCTCTCTGTCTCTCTCTGTCTCTCTCTCTGCCTGCCTGCCTGTCTGTCTGCCTGCCTCTCTCTCTCTGCCTGCCTGCCTGTCTGTCTGCCTGCCACTCTCTCTCTCTCTGCCTGCCTGTCTGTCTGCCTGCCACTCTCTCTCTCTGCCTGCCTGTCTGTCTGCCTGCCTGTCTGCCTGCCACTCTCTCTCTCTGCCTGCCTGTCTGTCTGCCTGCCTGTCTGCCTGCCACTCTCTCTCTCTCTGCCTGCCTGTCTGTCTGCCTGCCTGTCTGCCTGCCACTCTCTCTCTGCCTGTCTGCCTGCCTGTCTGCCTGCCACTCTCTCTCTCTGCCTGTCTGTCTGTCTGCCTGCCTGTCTGCCTGCCACTCTCTCTCTCTCTGCCTGCCTGTCTGTCTGCCTGCCTGTCTGCCTGCCACTCTCTCTCTCTCTGCCTGCCTGTCTGTCTGTCTGCCTGCCTGTCTGCCTGCCACTCTCTCTCTCTGCCTGTCTGCCTGCCTGTCTGCCTGCCACTCTCTCTCTCTCTGCCTGCCTGTCTGTCTGTCTGCCACTCTCTCTCTCTGCCTGTCTGCCTGTCTGCCTGCCACTCTCTCTCTGCCTGCCTGTCTGTCTGTCTGCCACTCTCTCTCTCTGCCTGCCTGCCTGTCTGTCTGCCACTCTCTCTCTGCCTGCCTGTCTGTCTGCCTGCCTGTCTGCCTGCCACTCTCTCTCTCTGCCTGCCTGTCTGTCTGTCTGCCTGCCTGTCTGCCTGCCACTCTCTCTCTGCCTGCCTGTCTGTCTGTCTGCCTGCCTGTCTGCCTGCCACTCTCTCTCTCTGCCTGCCTGTCTGCCTGCCACTCTCTCTCTCTGCCTGCCTGTCTGCCTGCCACTCTCTCTCTCTGCCTGCCTGTCTGCCTGCCACTCTCTCTCTGCCTGCCTGTCTGTCTGTCTGCCTGCCACTCTCTCTCTGCCTGCCTGTCTGTCTGTCTGCCTGCCTGTCTGCCTGCCACTCTCTCTCTGCCTGCCTGTCTGTCTGTCTGCCTGTCTGTCTGTCTGCCTGCCTGTCTGCCTGCCACTCTCTCTCTCTGCCTGCCTGTCTGTCTGCCTGCCTGCCTGTCTGCCTGCCACTCTCTCTCTCTGCCTGTCTGCCTGCCTGTCTGCCTGCCACTCTCTCTCTCTCTGCCTGCCTGTCTGTCTGCCTGCCTGTCTGCCTGCCACTCTCTCTCTCTCTGCCTGCCTGTCTGTCTGCCTGCCTGTCTGCCTGCCACTCTCTCTCTCTCTGCCTGCCTGTCTGTCTGTCTGCCTGCCTGTCTGCCTGCCACTCTCTCTCTCTCTGCCTGTCTGCCTGCCTGTCTGCCTGCCACTCTCTCTCTCTGCCTGTCTGTCTGTCTGCCTGCCACTCTCTCTCTCTGCCTGCCTGTCTGTCTGTCTGCCACTCTCTCTCTCTCTGCCTGCCTGCCTGTCTGCCTGCCACTCTCTCTCTCTGCCTGCCTGTCTGTCTGTCTGCCACTCTCTCTCTCTGCCTGCCTGCCTGTCTGCCTGCCACTCTCTCTCTCTCTCTGCCTGCCTGCCTGTCTGCCTGCCACTCTCTCTCTCTCTCTGCCTGCCTGCCTGTCTGCCCGCCACTCTCTCTCTCTCTCTCTGCCTGCCTGTCTGCCTGCCACTCTCTCTCTGCCTGCCTGCCTGTCTGCCTGCCACTCTCTCTCTCTGCCTGCCTGTCTGTCTGTCTGCCACTCTCTCTCTCTGCCTGCCTGTCTGCCTGCCACTCTCTCTCTCTGCCTGCCTGTCTGTCTGCCTGCCACTCTCTCTCTCTGCCTGCCTGCCTGTCTGCCACTCTCTCTCTCTGCCTGCCTGCCTGTCTGCCTGCCACTCTCTCTCTCTGCCTGCCTGTCTGTCTGTCTGCCACTCTCTCTCTCTGCCTGCCTGCCTGTCTGCCTGCCACTCTCTCTCTCTCTGCCTGCCTGTCTGCCTGCCACTCTCTCTCTCTGCCTGCCTGTCTGTCTGCCTGCCACTCTCTCTCTCTGCCTGCCTGTCTGTCTGTCTGCCACTCTCTCTCTCTGCCTGCCTGCCTGTCTGCCTGCCACTCTCTCTCTCTCTCTCTCTGCCTGCCTGTCTGCCCGCCACTCTCTCTCTCTGCCTGCCTGTCTGCCTGCCACTCTCTCTCTCTGCCTGCCTGTCTGTCTGCCTGCCACTCTCTCTCTCTGCCTGCCTGCCTGTCTGCCACTCTCTCTCTCTGCCTGCCTGCCTGTCTGCCTGCCACTCTCTCTCTGCCTGCCACTCTCTCTCTCTGCCTGCCTGCCTGTCTGCCTGCCACTCTCTCTCTCTGCCTGCCTGTCTGTCTGCCTGCCACTCTCTCTCTCTCTGCCTGCCTGCCTGTCTGCCTGCCACTCTCTCTCTCTGCCTGCCACTCTCTCTCTCTGCCTGCCTGCCTGTCTGCCTGCCACTCTCTCTCTGCCTGCCACACTCTCTCTCTGCCTGCCACTCTCTCTCTCTGCCTGCCTGCCTGTCTGCCACTCTCTCTCTCTCTGCCTGCCTGCCTGTCTGCCTGCCACTCTCTCTCTCTGCCTGCCACTCTCTCTCTCTGCCTGCCACTCTCTCTCTCTCTCTGCCTGCCTGTCTGCCTGCCTGCCTCTCTCTCTCTGCCTGCCTGCCTGCCTGTCTGCCTGCCACTCTCTCTCTCTGCCTGCCTGCCTGCCACTCTCTATCTCTGCCTGCCTGCCACTCTCTCTGCCTGCCTGCCTGCCACTCTCTCTCTCTCTCTGTCTGCCTGCCTGCCACTCTCTCTGCCTGCCTGCCTGCCTGTCTGCCTGCCACTCTCTCTCTGCCTGCCTGCCTGCCACTCTCTCTCTCTCTCTCTGCCTGCCTGTCTGTCTGCCTGCCTCTCTCCCTCTGCCTGCCTGCCTGCCTGTCTGCTTGCCTCTCTCCCTCTGCCTGCCTGCCTGTCTGCCTGCTTGCCTCTCTCTCTCTCTGCTTGCCTGCCTGGTTGCCTCTCTCTCTCTCTCTGCTTGCCTGCCTGCTTGCCTCTCTCTCTCTCTGCTTGCCTGCCTGGTTGCCTCTCTCTCTCTCTCTGCTTGCCTGCCTGCTTGCCTCTCTCTCTCTCTGCTTGCCTGCCTGCCTGCCTCTCTCTCTCTCTCTGCTTGCCTGCCTGCCTGCCTCTCTCTCTCTCTGCTTGCCTGCCTGCTTGCCTCTCTCTCTCTCTCTGCTTGCCTGCCTGCCTGCCTCTCTCTCTCTCTCTCTCTCTCTCTCTCTCTCTCTCTCTCTCTCTCTGCCTGCCTGCCTTCCTGCTAGCCAGCCAGCTAGCCAGCCAGCCAGCCAGCCAGCCCGCCATTTTCCCCATTGGAGGCCTGGGACGAAATCTTCAGAGACTAAAGAATTAACGAAGAGATTTCTTTATATGTGTCCCACGTATTCTCCGAACTTGGACTCAGTCGAGACCGTTTAAGGAAATAAGTTAGAAAGTTAGTTGCATGTCCTTTACAGGCAGCTGCAATCAACCCCAGCATTTCTTGTGATTTACAAGGTAATAATAGTTGAGCAGAAGTAGTCCACGTAACCCAATAGATAAGAGTGCCTGCTCTTAAACTTCCGGTTCGCTGATGGCTGGTATTAAACACTGACTGCTCGTTCAGAAAGCAATGACAAACTACTGAACGTCGAATTATATGGAAAATTAGTCTTGGGTTACTCACAACGTCCTGCAAAGGACATGCACAATGTGTGGGTTTTGTGTGTTTGTGTGTGTGTGTGTGTGTGTGTGTGGGTGGGTGGGTGGGTGGTAGTTTACCCTTGCTTTCTGAACAGCCGACGCTTACACCGAAGACATCCACGCAATTCGTCAGTTTCCAAATCACACGGCTGATTTCGAACCCTTCGACTCTGATGTCGGGGAATGATGAAATTGTGCGTCTGACTATCCACAAAGCCACAGACGCGAGTTAATGAAGACAGGAAGTTCAGTCAACGACCGCTTTTTATGCCGTAAATCATATTGGGAATACCCGTAAACCCATCGGCACTCAATGGCTGACGTGGGCAATATCGCACAGAATGCCTTTACTTTGGAGAAAATATTCTGCCACCCATTTTAGAGTGGGTGCACTCGGGAGCCCAGGTCGTGACAATCAAAACTCCCCGCGTTAAGTGGATTTGAACACATGGCCGCCGGGTGAGCAGGTCAGAATATTAACCACTGTGCTACTCGCCTCCCGTATAACGGGGATAAGTAAACTCAAGGACAGACGATAAAACGCAGCTGTTCCCGCAAGCAGAAAAGACCACCAGCAGGGCCCCAATTATACCACGTCAACAATCCGACAGTTGAACGGGGCCTGGACACTGTTTTTTTCAGTGCCCGCCAGCTAATGGACTCTTTAGTTGATTAAGTTCTGAAGGATAATATATCGCCAAATTTGACCTCCCATTTAGACAGAAGGACGATATATCACCATACTAGGGTCATTTTGTTATTTGTTTCGTTTCGTGGTATCTCCCGGAATTTCAGTGTTCACCATCATCATCAGGTGCCCTGCCAGCTGGCGTAGGCGTTCATGACTCTCTACAGATCTCGGCCTTTGGTATTCTGGTTCAACTCTGCTGCTGATGATATTCCTCCATGCCACCGTCTCAATATATCCAGCATCATTTCTCTTGGTCTGCCTCTGCTTCTCTTCACCTCGATCTTTCCAGTTGTCACGATATTCTCCAGAACCTCTCTTTTCACCAGTGAATGTGAATTTGCATTATGATACTTGTCCATTTGATTCTGTGCCGTGTTTGGTCCAAACTTACTTTTTGTTTACTACTGAATCGGTTAACTCGCCTTGAGGCGTTCTTGGATATACGATGCTAATCCCATATTTATCATAATGCAATAGACACTGGATGGACCCAGGTCGATGGCAAACCAAACATCCCTGCCTCTGAGGGGGTTTGAACACGTGTCCACTGGGCGGTTGGTTTAGAGACTAGAATGTTGAGAAGACACGGGTTCGATTCCTCAGTAAGGTAAGGCATTTTTTTCTGTTGGGGGGATGGGGGGGGGGGGGGAAAGAACCCTAACCTGCACAGTTTGCAGTGGCCGCACTAGCCAGGGGGCCTTAATTCCTCGGGGTCTAGAACCCCTTCCCCCCTGTCCTTCACCGCAAGGTACTGTAGGCCGTAATGACAGTCCACTGGGCCGGAAGACACGCATGCTAGCCATTACCTTGCCGGCCAATACATTATAAAGGTGCTATGCATTCACACACACACACACACACATATATATATATATATATATATATATATATATATATATATATATATATATATATATATATATATATATATATATATATAGAGAGAGAGAGAGAGAGAGAGAGAGAGAGAGAGAGAGAGAGAGAGAGAGAGAGATGAACGAACGAACGAACGAAAAAACTTTATCTTCGAAGGGTAACAAATTGGGCACGCAGGCCCGTCTAACATTCGGCCCTTCCAATCACTCATCTTTCGTTCATCAGTGCATAGTGCATTCACATAGGAAAAAAAAACATTGTCAAATGAATGTTGTAAGCATAAACAATGCATGTTACCATGTTATGAGACAAATCCCCCACCCACCCACCCACCACCCAACCACACACCCACCACCCAACCACACACCCACCATCCAACCACACACATACCCACAGACACTTACATGACCCCATCCATCCACCCATCCGCCAACCAACACATCCAAACACACCCCACATAATCTCCCTACCCACACACACACATCTCCCACCCACCACACATCCCACACACACACACACACACACCCAGGCACACATGCATGCAACCACCCATCCATATCCACCTACACATCTCCCCACCCACACGCACACATCCTCCACCCATCCCATAACCTACCAACACTCACCCACCCACATATCCTCCACCACCCACCCACACACCCCCAAACACTCAGCCGAGAGAGAGAGAGAGAGAGGGGGGAGAGAGAGAGAGAGAGAGAGAGAGAGAGAGAGAGAGAGAGAGAGAGAGAGAGAGAGAGAGAGAGAGAGATATGCCTGGTTACAAAATGTTTTAATTTTTAAATTTCATAGAAGCGAATCCCCAAGCACGGCCGTTTGATGTCCGTGTAGTCACTAACTGGGGCTCATAAAGGGAGCAATACTCGAATAGCACTTGTGCAAAGGGCATTGAATAATTTTCTTTAGAGTTCTAAAGGCAGGAAATGCCACTAGAACGGGATTTAGTGACGGCACCTTATTATCATGTAGTCATGACCTAGTTTCTGAGAGCCGGATGAAAATTGCATAGACCCCTAGAGATGTTGTACGGCGTTCCCTCACCTCCCATTCTACCTCCAGAAGTAAAGTATTATGACGTCACAAAGTATACATATTGTTCCGTCTTTTATTCCATATGGTCATTTTTCTTATCCCATATGGCTCCTCTCTTATCCAGTATGGCTCATCTCTTATCAAATATGGCTCTGTTTTATCCCTTATGGCTCTGTCTCTGATCCCATATGGTTGTCTCTTATCCCATATGGGTGTCTCTTATCACACATGGCTGTCTCTTATCCCATATGGTTGTCTCTTATCCCATATGGCGCTGTCTCTTATCCCATATGGCTCTGACTCTTATCCCATATGGCTGTCTCTTATCCCATATGGTTGTCTATTATCCCATATGGCTCTGTCTCTTATCCCATATGGTTGTCTCTTGTCCCATATGGTTGTCTCTTGTCCCACATGGTTGTCTCTTATCCCATATGGTTGTCTCTTATCCCATATGGTTGTCTCTTATCCCATATGGTTGTCTATTATCCCATATGGCTCTGTCTCTTATCCCATATGGTTGTCTCTTATCCCATATGGTTGTCTCTTATCCCATATGGTTGTCTCTTATCCCATATGCTCTGTCTCTTATCCCATATGGTTGTCTCTTATCCCATATGGTTGTCTCTTATCCCATATGGCTCTGTCTCTTATCCCATATGGTTGTCTCTTGCCCCAAATGGTTGTCTCTTATCGCATATGGTTGTCTATTATCCCATATGGTTGTCTCTTATCCCATATGGTGGTCTCTTATCCCATATGATGGTCTCTTATCCCATATGGTTGTCTCTTGTCCCATATGGTTGTCTCTTGTCCCATATGGTTGTCTCTTATCCCATATTGTTGTCTCTTATCCCATATGGTTGTCTCTTATCCTATATGACGCTGTCTCTTATCCTATATGTCACTGTCTCTTATCCCATATGGTTGTTTCTTATCCCATATGGTTGTCTCTCATCCCATATGGTTGTCTCTTATCCCATATGGTTGTCTCTTATCCCATAATGTTGTCTCTTATCCCATATGGTTGTCTCTTATCCCATATGGTTGTCTCTTATCCCATATGGTTGTCTCTTATCCCATATGGCGCTGTCTCTTATCCCATATGGTTGTCTCTTATCCCATATGGCGCTGTCTCTTATCCCATATGGTTGTCTCTTATCCCATATGGTGATGTCTCTTATCCCACATGGTTGTATCTTATCCCATATGGTTGTCTCTTATCCCATATGGCGCTGTCTCTTATCCCATATGGTTGTCTCTTATCCCATATGGTTGTGTCTTATCCCATATGGTTGTGTCTTATCCCATATGGCTCTGTCTCTTATCCCATATGGCTCTGTCTCTTATCCCATATGGTTGTCTTTTATCCCATATGGTTGTCTCTTATCCCATATGGTTGTCTCTTATCCCATATGGTTGTGTCTTATCCCATATGGTTGTCTCTAATCCCATATAGCTCTGTCTCTTATCCCATATGGTTGTCTCTTATCCCATATGGTTATCTATTATCCCATATGGCGCTGTCTCTTATCCCATATGGTTGTCCCTTATCCCATATGGTTGTCTCTTATCCCATATGGCGCTGTCTCTTATCTCATATGGTTGTCTCTTATCCTATATGGCACTGTCTCTTATCCCACATGGTTGTCACTTATCTCATATGGTTGTCTCTGATCCCATATGGCACCGTCTCTTATCCCATATGGTTGTCTCTTATCCCATATGGTTGTCTCTTATCCCATATGGTTGTCTCTTATCCCATATGGTGTGTGTCTGATCCCAGAATGGGTTGTCTCTTTATTCCTAGGGCTCCTGATCTTAATCCATAGGTGTCTCTTATCCCATAAATTGTCTCTTGCCCAGATGGGTGTCTTCTTATCCCCATATGGGCTGTCGCTTATCCATAGGGCAATGTCTCTTACCCATAGGTTGTCTCTGATCAATATGGAGCTGTCTCATATCCCAATTGGTTGTCGCTGTATCCCTATGCGCTGTATCTATCTCATATGGTTGTCATCTATATCATATGGTTGTCTAATAATCAATATAACCATGTCTATTAATCCATATGTTGTACATCCTTTATCCATATGGTTGTCTCTTATCCCATTATGGCGCTGTCTCTTATACACCATTGGTTGTCTCTTATCCATGGGGTTGTCTCTTTATCCCATATGGTTGGGTCTATCCATAGGTTGTCTCTAATATTCCATATGGCTCTGTCTCATTATCCCATATGGTGGTCTCTTATCCCTATGTTATCTATTATCCCATATGGGCGCTGTCTCTTATCCCCAATATGGTTGTCCCTTATCCCATATGGATTTGTCTCTTATCCCATATGGCGCGGTCTCTTATCTCTATGGTTGTCTCTTATCCTATATTGGACTGTCCTCTTATCACACATGGTGGCTACTTTCCCTATGGTGTTCTGATCCCATATGGCACCGTCATCTTATCCCATAGTGGTTGTCTCTTATCCCATATGGGTGTACTCTTATCCAATATGGTTGTCTCTTATCCATATGTTGTGTCTTATACCATATGGTTGTCTCTTATCCCTATGTATCTGTCTCTTATCCCATATGGTTGTCTCTTATCCCATAGGAGCTGTCTCTTATCCCATATGGCGCTGTCTCTTATCCCATATGGTTGTCTCTGATCCATATGGCGCTGTCTCTTATCCCATTTGGTTGTCTCTTATCCCATATGGCGCTATCTCTTATCTCATATGGTTGTCTCTTATCCCATATGGTTGTCTCTTATCCCATATGGTTGTCTCTTGTCCCACACGACTCCGTCTCTTGCCCCAGATTTGTTTAGTTTATTTTTCTCGTTTATATCATGTGGTCAAGCCATCCAAATATTTATCTCTCTGTCTTCCACTTAGTCTTCCCCACCTCATTCTTGCCCGTTGTCACCAAGTTCTCTAGTTTATTTCTTAACAAAAATACTGCGTACGTATAATTTCTCTTATCACTTGAGTGCGCCAGAAAAATGTACACACAGTAATCGCCCACCAGTTTAAATGTAATCGCGGTTTCGATCTTTCAACAATTACCGTAGCAATGTGTTGCAATGTGTCGTAATGTGTTATTAAAATAATCTGTACAAACATGTTGATACTACGTTTCCATTCACACTGAACTTGAACAACGTTCTCAAATTTGAAATGCCACTTCAAAATGGTTTTCCGTTCCTCAAAAGACAACCGTTTATGCGCCAGTTTGTTCAGTTTTCCCTGTGACGTCATCATTTTAAACATAGCATGCAACACATTGCTACCGTAATTTGATGACATTATTAAAATATCATACTCAATTGAAATGCGATTACATTTGGGCTGTTACAGTGTATACATTTGTTTTCTGCCGCACTCAGTATAAATGGCTATCGATACAAACAACTGTATGATGCAAGAAAGGAAGCGAAACACAAGGTACAGAAAACAGTAATGGTAAAAACTGACTTGTTTGTAATTCAGAAACCAGTGATAGTAAATACTGACTTGTCTGTGAAGTGCGGCAATGATGAATACGATTCTACCATGCGTGTAATTTACCTGCCTGGGAAACTCAGTCAAGATCTGCCATGACTCACACTTGAATGGACGTTTTAAATAAAACACGACCCAGTTTCCAGTCGGCGCGTTTACACCATGTCTTAGTAAAAGCAAGATCACTTCTCCACACGTCTTGGTGCGAATTTGTATATGGTGCTCTACCTATATTTGTATCGAAACATCGGCACATGAATGTTTTACTTCCCCTAACATTTCCTTATGCTAGTTTTAGACTAGGGTCGACCTAGAGGCCTAGGTCACCGAAAAATACGAGGTGAAGTCAATAAGTAAGTCACAAATGGCTGTAGAAAAATAACTAAATATAATAACTTGAAATCAGTTTGATTTTATACATACATTATCCCTTTATTTCTCAACCTAATTTCCACCAACATTGATGCACTATCCCATCGTTTTATCAGTCCTCCCAAACCGGCGGGATAGACCTGCGTGCATGTTTTCTAAACACGTTTTCACTATCCTGAGCACCATTTCTAATTTCAATCGTCGTAATTATGGTGTATGCTGAACCATGTGAGAACCCTATGACAAGATGCTACAGAGTCTATCGTTACTCGCTGTCACTTCAATCTCTCCTCCACCCGCTGCATGGATGCATTCTGTTGCAATTCAACAGGATCACCAGATCGGATTTCATCAACAATTTTAGAGCGTCCTTGAGAAAATTGTTCTACCCAGCTATGCACCGCTTTAACGGGACAAACATTTGTCAGCATAAACAGAAGCTTTCCTTATTGAATGTCCTTTGCAGGCGGTCCTTTTGCCCACAAAAAACGCACAACAGCACGTTGCTCTTTAGTTGTATAACTCCGTAAGTACAGTCGCCATTTTGTTTATGCGCTGCGCATGCGCATGAGACACCTAGCGCCACCTGACGAACGGGAATATAAAGTTCGATGTTGCTATCACTTAATGACACCTGTAGAAAACACCAACTACATTTACCTGCCATCCCACAGAACTGTGTGACTTACTTATTGACTCGCCCTCGTAACGTTAGTTAGTTAGTTAGTCGACAGATCATCCTCATTGCACATCGAACCATTCAGTCCATAAGTGCTCGGATCCCCTCCTCAGCAAATCCCGCAGCGTGTAGCGGCTAACGACACCAGTTCTGTGTTGGTTTATCAACCTTCTTTGGCTTCCTGCGTAGTGTTCTTGTTTGGCCACCCCTCTTTAATTTGCGTTATCGCAGTCTGGCCATGGTGTAGGTTCACAGTCATCACTTGGTTCACGCAAAAGTCTTACTTCTCGTAGAGCATTCAGAATGGTCAGCCCTCGTAAAACGCCTTGCTACGTTTTATTGGTGAGTAGTTTGTTTCCTTCGCTCGCTTTGAACTAAAGCGTTGTCTATACACATGCTTCTATCTCTCGTGCACTCGACTGATTTTTGCGTGTGAATTAGCTTTCCCTATTACCAGTGTCCCTCGCCATCAGGTGAACACACTCCGACTTCTGAGGTACTTGTAATTTACGTCACCAAGTCAAGAATAGTCAACATTTTAGTCCAACTAACCAGTGTAGGGGTTGAACCGCTACCTCGGCATCAACACACCGGTGTTTAAGAACGAGAGATCTTACCCATTCTGCCACGCTGACCTCCATTGATGAGTATGTTTTCCATTCTGTGGAAGGCTACTTTTGCTATGTCGACTCCTGCTCTAATCGATACCACTCACATTTGGTAAGATATTACGAGGGTCGGTCAATAAGTAATGCCTCGTAATTTTAATTTAATGCAGTAGGCAAAAAAAAAAAAGGGGGGGGGGGGCAGATACAATTCACTTGAAATGAGGCCCTAAGTTTGTACTTCATAAATTTATTTCTCAATGTAGTCGCCGTTTTTTTATTATAGTTTTTCTCCATCTTTTGTCCATCCATAACGGTTTCAAGATAGTTATACGGACTCCCCAGCTTAAGAACATTTCCATTTTCTTGCATGTTACATTATATTTCTTTCGGATGACCGTAATCTCAATCTTCTTCAATTTATTTCTAATCATAGTTGCCGACTGTGTACAGTAATCGTATGCACTAAATGACGTAGATCCTGTTCATTGTCTGTCATCCACACTGTATCGTCTACACATTTTATACCGCGTTCGAAACACAGCTGCTGGCGATTTGGCAGCAGACCACCTTGCGTTGGTTTTCACACGGTGGTATGTGTCGTTCAGAAAGTAAGTGCAAACTACTGAAAGTAAACTTGCCAAGAAATCACAAATAGCCAAAAATTATAATGCTGGGGTTGACTGCGACGTCCTGTCAAGGCCAGATAATTAACTGTTGTTTGTAGCTTCCATGTCTGTGTATATAAACACAACTAACAGTTTGTAGCTTCCATGTCTGTGTTTATAAACACAACTAACGGTTTGAAGATTGGGCACAACTCCCTACTGGCAACGCTGATCGTATTCAGGTACGAACCTTGAGCTTGTCCACCCCAATCCCCCATTCCCCAGTCCGACGTGGACAATGCCCAAGGTTCATACTGTAATGCGATCAACGTTGCCAGTAGTGGGGTTGTGCTCAGTCTTCAAACCTCAAATCCCAAACAACCAAATAAAACAACTAACAATGTTGCTTACATCTAAACTGGAAATCCATGCTGTTCTCTGGACGCCCAGTCGCTGCACGTCGTACGGGTTTCTGGCATTCCCACATTTCAGCGGACCCCGGATTGTCACCGAATAGGTGGGAGGCTCACAGGTCACAGTATGTGTGGGTACCCTTTATAATGTGGTTGAGGGTTGTTTCTTTGGTTTTGTTCGCGGTTTTTAACCGTCCTTTTGTGTTTCTTTAGAATGGGAAGCTTATTCATAGCCGGTAAAACACTATGATTGTTTCGTTCTGTTCAGGTTATAATTTTTTAATTTCCCAATGAGTATGTTTCATGCATGTCCTGTACAAAACGTCGCAGTTAACCCCGTCATTCAGACAGACAGGCATACCTATAGATATACAGATGTACATATAGACAGAGAGACAGCAATACCTAATCACGAATAGACAGCGGCCATACGCCCACTCAGACAGACAGAAAGGCGTACCTGCCCATGGGGTAGGCAGACAGACCAGAGATACATAGGTAGACAACAGCCGTGCCTATAGAAAGAAGAACATAGCTACCCACAGAGAGACAGACAGACCCGAGATAGATAGGTAGACAACAGCCGTGCCTATAGAAAGAAGAACATAGCTACCCACAGAGAGACACCGACCCGAGATAGATAGACAACAGCCGTGCTTATAGAAAGAAGAACATAGCTACCCACAGAGAGACAGACAAATCCGAGATAGATAGACAACAGCCGTGCTTATAGAAAGAAGAACATAGCTACCCACAGAGAGACAGACAGACCCGAGATAGATAGGTAGACAACAGCCGTGCTTATAGAAAGAAGAAAATAGCTACCCACAGAGAGACAGACAGACCCGAGATAGATAGGTAGACAACAGCCGTGCTTATAGAAAGAAGAAAATAGCTACCCACAGAGAGACAGACAGACCCGAGATAGATAGGTAGACAAGAGCCGTGCCTATAGAAAGAAGAACATAGCTACCCAGAGAGAGACAGACAGACCCGAGATAGATAGATAGACAACAGCCGTGCTTATAGAAAGAAGAAAATAGCTACCCACAGAGAGACACAGACCCGAGATAGATAGGTAGACAACAGCCGTGCTTATAGAAAGAAGAACATAGCTACCCACAGAGAGACAGACAGACCCGAGATAGATAGGTAGACAACAGCCGTGCTTATAGAAAGAAGAACATAGCTACCCACAGAGAGACAGACAGACCCGAGATAGATAGGTAGACAACAGCCGTGCCTATAGAAAGAAGAACATAGCTACCCACAGAGAGACAGACAGACCCGAGATAGATAGGTAGACGAGACAAGAGCCGTGCTTATAGAAAGAAGAACATAGCTACCCACATAGAGACACAGACCCGAGATAGATAGATAGACAAGAGCCGTGCTTATAGAAAGAAGAAAATAGCTACCCACAGAGAGACACAGACCAGAGATAGATAGATAGACAACAGCCGTGCTTATAGAAAGAAGACATAGCTACCCACAGAGAGACAGACAGACCCGAGATAGATAGGTAGACAAGAGCCGTGCCTATAGAAAGAAGAACATAGCTACACACAGAGAGACAGACAGACCCGAGATAGATAAGTAGACAACAGCCGTGCTTATAGAAAGAAGAACATAGCTACCCACAGAGAGACAGACAGACCCGAGATAGATAGGTAGACAACAGCCGTGCTTATAGAAAGAAGAACATAGCTACCCACAGAGAGACAGACAGACAGATCCGAGATAGATAGGTAGACAACAGCCGTGCCTATAGAAAGAAGAACATAGCTACCCACAGAGAGACAGACATACCAGAGATAGATAGGGAGACAACAGCCGTGCTTATAGAAAGAAGAACATAGCTACCCACAGAGAGACAGACAGACCCGAGATAGATAGAAAGACAAGAGCCGTGCCTATAGAAAGAAGAACATAGCTACCCAGAGAGAGACAGACAGACCCGAGATAGATAGGTAGACAACAGCCATGCCTATAGAAAGAAGAACATAGCTACCCACAGAGAGACAGACAGACCCGAGATAGATAGGTAGACAACAGCCGTGCTTATAGAAAGGAAAACATAGCTATCCACAGAGAGACAGACAGACCAGAGATAGATAGGTAGGCAAAAGCCGTGCTTATAGAAAGAAGAACATAGCTACCCACAGAGAGACAGACAGACAGATCTGAGATAGATAGATAGACAACTGCCGTGCCTATAGAAAGAAGAACATAGCTACCAACAGAGAGACAGACAGACCCGAGATAGATAGGTAGACAAGAGCCGTGCCTATAGAAAGAAGAACATAGCTACCCACAGAGAGACAGACAGACCAGAGATAGATAGGTAGACAAGAGCCGTGCCTATAGAAAGAAGAACATAGCTACCCACAGAGAGACAGACCCGAGATAGATAGACAACAGCTGTGCTTATAGAAAGAAAAACATAGCTACCCACAGAGAGACAGACAGATCCGAGATAGATAGGTAGGCAACAGCCGTGCTTATAGAAAGAACATAGCTACCCACAGAGAGACAGACAGACCCGAGATAGATAGGTAGACAACAGCCGTGCTTATAGAAAGAAGAACATAGCTACCCACAGAGAGACAGACAGACCAGAGATAGATAGGTAGACAAGAGCCGTGCCTATAGAAAGAAGAACATAGCTACCCACAGAGAGACAGACAGACCCGAGATAGATAGACAACAGCCGTGCTTATAGAAAGAAGAACATAGCTACCCACAGAGACAGACAGACCCGAGATAGATAGGTAGACAACAGCCGTGCTTATAGAAAGAAGAAAATAGCTACCCACAGAGAGACAGACAGACCCGAGATAGATAGGTAGACAACAGCCGTGCTTATAGAAAGAAGAAAATAGCTACCCACAGAGACACAGACCCGAGATAGATAGGTAGACAACAGCCGTGCTTATAGAAAGAAAAACATAGCTACCCACAGAGAGACAGACAGACCAGAGATAGATAGGTAGACAACAGCCGTGCTTATAGAAAGAAAAACATAGCTACTCACAGAGAGACAGACCAGAGATAGATAGGTAGACAACAGCCGTGCTTATAGAAAGAAGAACATAGCTACCCACAGAGACACAGACCAGAGATAGATAGGTAGACAACAGCCGTGCTTATAGAAAGAAAAACATAGCTACCCACAGAGAGACAGACACAGACAGGCAGGCAGATAGATCGATCGACAGACAGACAGAAATATTTTTAGATAGACAGATAGAGTTTTAGATAGACAGACAGATAGATTTTCAGACAGACAGATATCTTTTTAGATAGACATATTTTTTAGATAGACACATTTTTACAGACAGATAGATAGACAGACAGACAGACAGGCAGGCAGACAGGCAGACAGAAGCCGTGCCTATAGTTAGAAGAAATACCTACCCACAGATAGACAGCAATATTTACTCACAGTTAGGCAGACAGACATATGCACATATGTACACTCAGGTAGACATACAGAAAGACATAACTACCCACAGACAGACAGACATATGCACATATGTACACTCAGGTAGACATACAGAAAGACATACCTACCCATAGATAGACAGACCCACAGATAGATAGGTAGACTGAAGCCGTGCCCATAGATAGAAGAACATACCTACCCACAGATAGACAGACAGACAGACAGACTCACAGGCAGACAGGTAGCTAGAAGCCGTGCCTATATAAATTGAAGAAATACCTACTCACATACAGACAGACATATAGACAGGCCCACAGAACGAACGAACGAACGAACAAACTTTATTTTAAAAGGGTAACAAATTGGGCACGCAGGCCCGTCTTACATTCGGCCCTTTCAATCATTCATCTTTCATTCATCAAATGTGCATGTTACATTAACGTAGGGGGAAAACATTGTCAAATGGATTTTGTAAGCATAAACAATGCATATTACGCATGATACATTCACAGACAGACAGACAGACAGACAGACAGACAGAAATCGTGCTTTTATAGATAAAAGAACATACCTACCCACAGATAGACAGCAATATCTACTCACAGACAGACAGACAAACGAATGCATACTCCGGTAGACATACATAAGGCATATCTACCTATAGATAGACAGATAGACAGACCCACAGACAGATAAGTAGACCGACGCCGTGCCTATAGATAAAAGCACACATCTATCCGCAGGCAGACAGACATATCCACATATAGAAAGACAGACGGGTTGGTGGTTAGGCAGACAGACGAATAGGTGGTTGGACAGACAGTCAAGCAGACAAACAGACCGATAGATATGTGGATAGGTGTGTGGATGAACGAACGGACAGAACACACACACACACACACACAACTCCACTCACACACTCAGTTATGCACGCGCGTCTGACAACCGCTACACAAACACATTCGCCAGGCAGGACAGACCCCAATCTCCATCTGACTAAGCCCTGGAGAGAAAAACCGTCTAGCCAGCCCAACCTTGTGCGGTGGCGAACTAAGCGTTTTATCACCCAAGTCCCGGCCAAACTCCTGCTGCTCAAACATGGCGTATGTCGTATATTTCTACCGGCTTCTTAATTATTATAATACTAGGATATTTTCTTAGCATTTCTACAAGTGATTTGATTTTGTGTTAGTTTTGCAGGTTTTAGCGCCGGTATAACCAAATGTTTTTGTATATAAGTTAAGTGTAGTAATTTATAAACATTACTCATTACTGCAGAGGATTATGTGCATAAAATATGGATGTAATCTTAAATCTATATTGTATCTATTTATTAACATGGTTACTTTTTTTTTTTTTCTTTATCCATTCCCGTTGATGTGAACATTTGTAACATATTTACTAAATTATCTTTTATGTGTATGATGTGTGCAACAGGTATAATTATAACAGATGAGTAGTAGCAAAATCTAGTTTTAGACTTGTACAATCGTGAAGTAAATAGCATTTTATTAAAAGGAAGTATTTACAAAGAGGAAGTATTATTTACAATCAAAAAGTTCAGTTAAATAGCGTACACAGTTATGTGTGTTATTAATGTGTGTAATTTGGCTTACAAATGGCGTCTATACAAAAGTATATGGTATGCATTAACGTTACGCTAGAATTTAGCAGACGCCTACAGTAGTGGGGCGGGAAGTAACTTAGGGCGTAGGATTATGTTTGAGAAGGTGTGCCATGTATTTGTTGTTGGTGTTGCAGCATCGTTTCAAATATTTACGCTTATCTCACAATTAAAAGTCATCGTCTATATATGCGGGGGTAGACAGTAGACGGGCCTCCACTTTTTGGAGTTTGTGCTGACCCAAAAGCCAGACTGTAGATCTGCTTCTATAGAGTTTAAAAAAAAATTGATATCTTACACTTGTCTTTTACTTTTAATCTGGAGGGGAATTGGTGGCGAGTAAGGGAGCAGGTGTACCAATACCATAAAGACATCAATCAATAGCTATGTATTTAAACCCCTTGTCCCCCCTCTATGGAATTTACCCTTCTACCTCAAATACCCCTATTCAGATTATTGCACAAGTATTGATGAAATAATTATTTTAATGTTATTTATGATCAATAGGGGTTAACTGATTCAGTGCCAAAAAGTATGTTTGGACCAAACAAAAATGGATTGCAGAAAATGTGAAGTAGGTGTCACAGCGATGACTTAAAAGTTTGTAATATGGTAGCAGACATGCTGCAGTATATATCACATTAAAGGGAGTCTCCATGGTGAAATGGTCAAGCCGCCTGCCTCGGGTTCTGAAGGTTGTGGGTTCGATTCTGGGCAGCGTCCTTTGGTTCATTTTTCAGAGACTCCTGGGGGTCATCGCTGGAGTTATGGAGGTCATATTCTGCAATGCTTTCGGCAGCCTGTACTGTGGAAAGAGATTAAGCCATATGGGATAAAAATCCGGTGCAATGAAGTCAACCGTGTCGACTTTTAAGCAACTTTTTAAAAAATATCACATTAAAGGGAGTTCTATAGGGAAAACTATTGTATTGATATTTTAACTGAGACAACATTTCGCAATGTCAACATTTTGGCAATATATAATCCCCTGGCAAATACAGGAATTCACTTAAGACAGTTAATTATCCCGTGGCAATTAATCAGTTAATTTTGCAAATAAAGTCATGTATACCTTTCAAATCCTATAGTTAATGCAGAGTGCTAACTGAATGATACATAATAACAATAATAATAAGTCAAATGTACTTTTTAAACATCGTAAAGTCAAAGACCTTTCAAGAGTGCTGAAATACTGTATAGAACCAGTTTTGCTGTATGGCAGTGATTCTTGGAATGTAAATGAACAAATTCGGAAGAATTTAGCAACAGAGATGTGGTTCCTGAGACGAATGTTGTGAATTCCTTGGACTGCCAGAGTAACTAAGAAAGATTGCCTGAAAGAGGCTAATGAAACTAGAACACTATATACAACAATAAGAAAGAGACAAACAGCTTTCTTTGGTCGTGTGATGAGAAGAAAGACATTGAAGAACATCGTGACAACTGGAAAGGTCGAGGGGAAGAGAGGCAGAGGCAGACCAAGAGATGATGGCATGGAGGAATATCATCAGCAGAGTTGATACAGAACACCAAAGATCACGATCTATGGAGAGCCATGAACGCCTACGCCAGCTGGCAAGGCACTTGATGATGATGAAAGTCAAGGACACTTTTACAGGCCTTAAGGCACACTGGACATAGTCTCAGACCCGTATTGTTTAGACTAATTGGCACTCGGCAAGTGATGTGGTCAGTACCACACCAGCTGACTTTATTTCCCAAGCCATTTCCTGGTAGCCATTTTTGGGCCAGGTCAACCTAGAAACCCAGAGGAGTTTTAAAATCTGCCTTGATGCAGATTTGAACCAGTTGCTACTGGGCCAGCAGGCAAGAGTCTAGATACTACACTAGCAGGCTCCTTTTTTGACATGGGCATTTGCCAAATTGGATTAATTTATTTACATTATATGGTAATTCTGTTTTAGGAGAATTGTAAGGTTTGATCTCAGATATAAGTATTTCTTTATTTAAATAGTATGCAGATTGATCTGTTTGTATAAAATTTGTAAGTAAAAGTTTTGCAGTTTATGTTTTGTATGATGTATTCAATAATTATGATGTAATTCTCACTGTCTAGTTTGTATTAAAGAAAAAGAGTTTAAAATGCAAGAGAATCAACTTCATTTCACCGGGTTTTATCCCATCTGGCTGGGTCTCTTTCCCGGAGTGTTGCACAAAGCACGAACTCCCTAGCTCCAGCAACAACTCTTAGTTCTCTCTGAGATAATTGCACTTGTGAACCGAATGACATAGACCAGTATCTAACCCACAGCCGTTTTGAGGCAGGCGACGGAACCACCTCACAATAAAAGGTCAATATGGCCCAATGAATAAGAGCACTGGCTCTTGAACTTCTGTTACACTAATGGCGGGGTATAAGTGGTTAGTGTCGGGTGGGTCCCAGACATTGTACTAATACCCAGTTTTTGAGGCTGGGTCAACCTGAGACTCATTATAGTAGCAAAACAATCCAGCTTTGAGAGGTATCGAACCTAGGGTTAGCAGACTAGCTAGTGAATTAACTTAGCACAGTACTACCACAGGGTCATGTACACTTCTTCTTCATGTTCCTCGTTGGCACTTGACCTCTAATTTAAGGCTCCAATAAAAGCGTTGGTTAGTTTCTGGAACATACCACCCCCATGCAGTCTTTGGTGGAAGAAGGTTGGTCCATGTAGGCACGTTTATACATTTGAATTGATACACACAAACCATAATTAAACTGCAAGCATGTTGTTGCAGTGCTGCACATAATAATGTCATGTGGGATTTGACATTCGATAAGAGTAGAATGGCATTTGCATTCAGTTCAGTTATGTATGATTTGTAGAGGTTTTGAGCATTTTGCTATTTGTTATTCTTTTGCGGAGCAGAAAGTTTTATTATTGTTAGTTGCGATACTTCATTACGACCGAAAAGGCCAGAGCGTTTCTGTTTTATTATTTATTGATGTAATTTTTTGGATTATATTTGTTTGTGAAGTTTTTAATGAAAATATAATAAGAGAAAAGCCATTATTTTTTATGTTTTCTGAAATCTGCATTTGTGAAGGGAATACAGACAATTTGTGTGCTTTCACATCTCATCATTTGTGCAGGGTATACAGTTTGGATGTTTCCTCACATCTGCATTTGTGCAACGTATACAAACAGTCTGTGTGTTTTTTCACATCTGCATTTGTGTGAGGGAATACAAACAGTTTGTTTGATTTATAATGGTTTACTTACATTTTTAAAACACTCAATTAATGTTTTTGAAACATGCTCTTTAAAAAAAAATCAATAAAATTCAATCAGTGCTTATTTTCTTTGTCAAAAATGATTGTATATTTCCCTACCTGGACTCTATTTTGATGAATCAAGTGATGTTTATAACTAATTTCTGACTGTCAGTTGTAGAAATTGCTCGTAAATATAACATATTTAACAGCAATGCCTATTTGAAAATTGTCTACGGTCTGTTGCTGACATGTACAGTTTGTTTTATTGGTATTCAGCATACATGTTTTTATTTCTTCTTCTTCTTCTTCATACCTCTTTTGATGGGAGAGTTTCACAACAAGTTATGCACCTCTTAAGATAAAGTGAGCCTACCAACTTCTGCATGAAGTCAGCATAACCAACATATACTTTTGGTTTTAATTCCTCTAGACCAGTGGTTCTCAACCTTTTTTGGCCCATACACCCCTTCACCATTTGTTCAGAATGTCATTCCCCTCTCCCCTTTTTCGTATTTCCTCCATTTAACCCCCCCCCCCCCCCCCTCACCCTGACCCCAGCACCTATATAGTATATGTAAAAATGTAAGCTAAATTTAATAACACATACTAGAACATAAAACATGATTTGCAGGTCTACTTTATAAAACGAATTTCAGAAGGGTGAGAAGTACAGAACTGTAAAGTATGGAGGAAAAAAACAATATCAAATAATTGGTTCTTGTATTAACGTGATCTTGAAATAATCTTAATTACCCCCTTGGAAACCCTAAAATTCCCCACTGGGGAGGGGGCGGGGAAATTCTTCACCAGTTGAGAACCACTGCTCTAGACATATTCCATCTGAGACAACACACTCAGATTTGCCATTATGGTGGCCTACTGGCCTGCCTTTTGCAATTTCCAGTTACCTTGTGATTTTTAATGTATACAGCTTGCACACTGAGGTCCCCGTTTTCACCCTCATCTGAGAAGGTTTGGTATCCAATCTCCCAAAACAATAAATCTGGGGGACATGTTTAACAATGAAAATCAATAATTCTTGTACAAATTTCCTAAAAAATTCTCAACTGCAAGCTGCATTTCAGATGATGAAAAATGTCTTATACAATGTCTCTTTCAGTCAGAAAGAGAGTAGTGAAATGTTATATGGAACCTGTTCTGCTGTTTGACAGTGAACCTTGGATTGTGCATGAACAGATTAGGAAGAGGTTGGAGGCAACAAAGATGTGGTTTCTGAGAATTGGTTTGCCAAGTAACTAACAATGAGTGCCTGGAACAGGCTAATGAACATGTATCATTTGTATACGAGGGGGGCTTAATATAAACACCTTAAAAGTGTGATAGAAATTACAATAACCATGCCATTGTTTTGTAACCTGTCATTGTTGTTATGGATGTCAAGAGTGTTAAGCACATGACATCACGGTGCCGATTAACATGGTGACATCATAAGGACAGCTTAAAGATGGCCACCCTACTTTTGACATGTACCAAAAAGGAGCAGCGTTCTGTTATCCATGTTTTGATCAGTGAAGGGGTGAAACCTATAGACATTCATCGACGAATGAAGATCCAGTATGGTGATGCATGCAAGTATATGAGCTGAATAGGAAGTTTCAAAACAGTGAGACTTCTGTGACAGATTGTTCATGACCTGGTCAGGCATACTGAGCAGTGACCCCAGAGTCGATTTTTATACAGGAATCCAAGCACTTTATTGGTGCTGGAGGTCTTGCCTTGAACACAGTGATGACTACATCGAAAATTATGTATTTTTCTTTACTTTTTCAGAATATATTCACTCCCAAAAATATAAGTAAGATTTTCATTTGAAGCCCCCTGTACAACTGCAAGAAAGAGATAAAATGTTCTATGGTCGTGTAGTGAGACGAGAAGCATAGGAAAATATTGTGATTACTGGAAAGATTAGTGGCAGAAGAGCAGAGGCAGATGGATAGAAACGATGATGGCAGGCCTAAGATGGTGACAGGGAGGAATACCTTCACTAGAATTCATCTGGCTGGAACATTCAGGAATGAGACATGTGGATATACCATTTGGCAACACACATAAAAGATGATGATACAATGGGAGCTGAACTCGGTAACCTTGGAGACAGTGAACACTAACTTCTCAACTACACACATGGGATATTATTTCAGGAGGTTGCCAGGTATATGATGAAGTAGCCTGTATGCATAGGTTTATGATGATAACTACTTATCGTGTATCATCACAATCATCATAAACCATACTGATAGACATAGGCGGTCGTTGTTTGCCAGCTCACATGATCACCAGTCTTGGACCGAATCCTTGTTAGTGCCCTGGTTATACCACGTGATCGAGCCATCCTGGTATTTGTTTTCCTTCTCCTTGCTCTTTTCCCATCAATTTTGCCAGTTATTGCCAAGTTTTCAAGTTGATTTTTTCTCATATTGTACCCCTCAAAATCTCCTTGCATCAATTTTCTCAAATCTGACATACTCTCTAATGTATGTATGTCATGTTCGTTTGTCCTAATTTTATTTATTAACTGTATTCTGAAGTCTTACACTTATAGTTCAATCGTTGACATATTTATGTTTTTGATCTTCATTTTAGGTCTAAAGAACCTCAGTGGAATCAAGGTAAGTATTAAGATATTCTTGTTTTCTGTTCTATCACCATTTCTTGATTTATTGTGGGTGTCATAATATTTTTTAGAGTTTGAGAAAAAAAATCTGGCACCTTGCTTCTTTTACCACATTGATGATATACTGTGATTGGGTTATTTGGTTTCTTCTTGTTCTTCTTCAACTACTGTCTTTTATCTTCCACTGGAGCATAGTCTCCCAACCAACTGATGTGGAGCCAACACGATGTTGACCACATGACCCCTCAAGAGCCGACTGGCCTGTGGAATAATGGAGACAGCACCATATGCCTGATATCCCTCATTCATTCATTCATTCATTCATTCATTCATTCATTCATTCATTCATTCATTCATTCAGTAGCATGTCCTTTGCAGGACCTCGCTCCTATAACAACCTTCTGGGGAAATTCTCTGTCATAAGCAAGTTGTCCCACGTCCGATTCACCCATCTGGATTTTTTTAAGATTATCTGCCACATCCTGCACCCATCTTCTCTTTGGCCTTCTTCTTCTTCTCTTCCTAGGCATATACCCTCCATGATTGTTCTCTCCAAACATTCATGACATTTCAAGTGACCAAAATATTTAAATTTTCTTTGTTTTATCATCTTTAGTAGCCAAACTTCTTCAATATTCAGTTCTTGTCATATGGATTCGTTTATGTAAAGGAGTGTAAAAAGAATCCATGGAGAACTGCAAGGAACCAGCATCTTCATAAGAATGTCATTGGGCTGTCAGGAGTAGAACATTCAGCAGCTTTAGGATGAAGATCAACAGCAGTAGCATCTGTCACATGTGTATGTTTAGGAACAGTTTGACAGCCACTCCATGCAGGAAGATGTTGTTTTCAAATGTGGGGATGACTCATTGTGTTGTAATAGATTTGGCTAAATGTACTCTCAGACTGTTGCACAGGTGGTGATCCTAGCCTGGCAACATGGTGAGCTGTGTGTAGAGTAGGTCACATATGTTAGCATGAGTCATGTTGAATAACTTAATATAGGTCGACCAGAAGGAGGCATATGTGACTTGGTTAAAACAAGGAAATGTACACTCATAGTAGAGACTTCTTCATGTCCTTCCTTCCTTTCTCTTGTCCGTCCGTCCGTCCGTCTGTCCTTCCTTCCTTCCTTCCTTCCTCCCTCCCTCCCTCCCTTCCTTCCTTCCTTCCTTCCTTCCTTCCTTCCTTCCTTCCTTCCTTCCTTCCTTCCTTCCTTCCTTCCTTCCTCCCTTTTGCTCCCCCTCCCTCCTTCCCTCGCTCCCTTTTGCTCCCCCTCCCTCCCTCCCTTTTGCTCCCTCTCCTTCCATCCATCTATCATGTGCCATGCCGATAAGCGTGGGTGGTCATGTTTTGCCATCTCACTCGATCACCAGAGTCGTGGATTAGCTCCGTGTTTCTGTCTCGACCATGCCACGTGGCCAAGCCATCCAGGTACTTGCTTCTAGGTCTTCCTCTTGGTCTGTTCCCTTCGATCTTACCAGTTGTCACCAAGTTCTCCAATTCATTTCTTCTCATAACATGCCCAACAAATTTTGACTGTCTACGTCAGTGTTTGCCAACCTTTTTTGTGCAATGCCCCACCTAAGCCTTTCTAAAATTCTTATGCCCCCCACCCCCACATTACATATACATTATTTGTAATATTCAAAAATTGAAATGTTCACTAAAGAATCTTGAATGATAGGTTTTAGGAAGAAATCAATATTGAGCAAACACACTAAGTAAATTTTCAAAACATATAATAGAGAACTGTAATTCAAGAACAAAATAATTTTAATGAAAGATTTTTCTACATTATTTTAATTATTAGTAATTATTTATTATTTAAATTTAGTGAGATCCTTGCGCTTGATGCTTGCTGCAAAGAGATTTTATGTCAGGTTCCAATTTAGTTAACTTCAGTCTCAAGTCTGCCCGTTTTGCTATATCCAGCCGATTTCTTCCATTTTCGAATTGCCCCCCTTAACAATCGAATTGCCCCCCTGTGGGGCATGGGCCCCACGTTGGGAAACACTGGTCTACGTTTAATGACTCTAATCAGTTTACGATCTTCGTTTGTTTCTTGAAGGACTTTTTCATTAGTCTTTCTGTCTGTCCATGGTATTGTTTGCATTTTCCTCAGAAACCACATTTCTACAGCCATCAGATGTTTTTCAGCTTGACTGCTCATTGTCCAAGCCTCACATCCATATAAAAGTACAGGTTCTATGTAGCACCTCAACACTCTTTTTCTCGTTTCAATTGACATCTTTTTATTGGTCAGTATGTTTTTCATCTTGCTAAAGGCTACTTTGCCATGGCGATTCTTGTTCTAATCTCTTCAAGGCATCTTCCATCAGATGTTATTACTATTCCGAGATAATTGTACCTATTCACTTGTTGAAGAATATTCTTATTTACTTGTATATTACATTGTGGTATTTCCTTCTTCCTAGTGACGACCATAATCTGTGTCTTTTTACAATTTTCCTCCTTCGCTTGTCCATTATCTTTTGTATGTTTAGGACATAATTACATTCTGCCTGTTTACAGCAGAGCTGACATATTTGCACCTTTCAGCCGACACATCTGACTTCTTGAGGGGGCTGCGTGGTCTCGAGGTATAGTGTCCGTCTCGAGTGCTGGGGGTCCCGGGTTCAAGCCCCGGTGATGACCGGGATTTTTTCATGTGGACTTCTAGTAATAAAATTTCCTCTGGTGTCTGGGTAGTGAGATCGGTCGCCTGTATGTATTGTTGCGCATGTAAAAAATCCCTTGGCAGGTGGAAATCGAACAAAAGTAGCCTAACGGCGCTGCCCGGGCAAAATTCAGAGTTAGAAATCTACCCAAAGTATTTCAGGATCCTCGCCGGTGCTATGGAGTTTGTGCACTGAGCTGAGTTTCTCCATACTCAGATATGAGTTAGGAGGAGAACGGAGCACTTATGGGTTACACCTGTGTGCCGTGATGTTGATCCATTGACTAAACTAAACTAAACTAAACTAAACTAAACTAAACTAAACATCAGACTTCTTGACATTTGGGTAGTTACACAAGGCATTCCAAAGCCTTACAAGAATTCTTGTTATGGAGAGTGAGAAGAAGAAGAAAGAGAAGAAGAGGAGGAGGAGAGTGAGAAGAAGAAGAAAGAGAAGAAGAAGAGGAGGAGAGAGAAGAAGTAGAGGAAAATGAAGAAGAAATACAAAGAAGAGGAACAAGATGAGGAGGAGAGTGAGAAGAAGCGGAAAAAAAAAGAAGGCAGCAGCATCAGAGCAGAAGATGAAGCAACAGGAGCAACAGCAAGGGAATTAAGAAGGAGAGGAAATGGAGAGTAAATGCAGCAATAGTATAGGCTGTATGGACGTACAGAGTAAACAACTGACAGATATTATGTAGGTGGTCTCTGTAACAAAATGGTAACACCAGCTGCCACAGGCTCTGAAGGGACATCATTTTCAGATGCTCTCATTCGGTTCATGAGCACAGTTTTTTCCAGAGACTCCCAGGGATCATTGCTGAAGCTTGTGCTCCGTATAATGCTGTCATCAGGCCACGCTGCAGAAAGAGATCGAACCATATGGGATACAAGTTTTTTAGTTGCATATCCTTTACAGGACATAGCAGTCAACTTCAGCATTTATTGGCTGTTTGCGATTCCTGGGCAAGTTTACGTTCAGTAGTTTGCCATTGCTTTCTGAATGACCGGCACTCATACCATTTTATGGAAGTAAATAGAAGGCGTACAAATCACCTGCAGCTGTTTTTCAGATGTATGTGGGATTATGAATTGCATTTGTAACCCCCTTATGGGATCAAACCTGGTGCAATAACATCAGCCCTCTCTTTAAACTTTTAAAAATGTTGCGAATGAATGAGTCAGAAACTGTTGTCACATTTTCCGGCATTTGTTTTCCAGAGGAGGGAACTATCCGGTTGTGCATCCGAGGCCGAGGGGTGAACCTCTCTACCCCGTCAGACCTCACCGACTATGACATTAGCAAGCCAGGAGAAGCTCCCCCTGAGAAGCTTCAGCTTGAGTGGGTGTATCCTTTAGCCATGTTTCATTCAGTCATTAGAGTGGGTGTGTCCTATGTTTCATTCAGTCAAACATTAGAGTGGATGTATCTTCTAACTATGTTTAATTCAGACAGACATTAGCGTGTGTGTATCCTCTATCATGTTTAATTCAATCATTCATTAGAGTAAGTGTATCCTCTAACCATGTTTCATTCAGATGTTCGTTAGAGTGGGTGTATCCTCTAACCATGTTTCATTCAGATGTTCGTTAGAGTGGGTGTATCCTCTAACCATGTTTCATTCAGATGTTCGTTAGAGTGGGTGTATCCTCTAACCATGTTTCATTCAGATGTTCATTAGAGTGGGTGTATCCTCTAACCATGTTTCATTCAGATGTTCGTTAGAGTGGGTGTATCCTCTAACCATGTTTCATTCAGATGTTCATTAGAGTGGGTGTATCCTCTAACCATGTTTCATTCAGATGTTCATTAGAGTGGGTGTATCCTCTAACCATGTTTCATTCAGATGTTCGTTAGAGTGGGTGTATCCTCTAACCATGTTTTTTTTTTTTTTCTCGCTCGCTTTGAACTCAAGCGTAGTCCGTGTGCTACTACTTCTAGTGCACATGACTGAATTTAGCGTGTGGGTTAGCCTTCTCTATTATAAGTGTTCCTGGCCATCAGGCGAACCCACTCTGACTTCAGAGGTGCTTGTAATTTACATCCCCAAACCAAGGACAAGAAATCAACATTTTAGTCCAACTGACTGATTGAGGGGTTCAACCCCTTACTTCAGCATCAGCACACCAGTTGTTTAAAAATGCACGTTTTTATCCATTCGGCCATGCTGACCTCCTAACCATGTTTCATTTAGTCGTTCATTAGCGTGGGTGTATTGTCTAACAATGTTTCATTTAGTCGTTCATTAGAGTGGGTGTATTGTCTAACAATGTTTCATTTAGTCGTTCATTAGAGTGGGTGTATTGTCTAACAATGTTTCATTTAGTCGTTCAATAGAGTGGGTGTATTGTCTAACAATGTTTCATTTAGTCATTCAATAGAGTGGGTGTATAGTCTAACAATGTTTCATTTAGTCGTTCATTAGAGTGGGTGTATTGTCTAACAATGTTTCATTTAGTCGTTCATTAGAGTGGGTGTATTGTCTAACAATGTTTCATTTAGTCGTTCAATAGAGTGGGTGTATAGTCTAACAATGTTTCATTTAGTCATTCAATAGAGTGGGTGTATAGTCTAACAATGTTTCATTTAGTCGTTCATTAGAGTGGGTGTATTGTCTAACAATGTTTCATTTAGTCATTCAATAGAGTGGGTGTATAGTCTAACAATGTTTCATTTAGTCGTTCATTAGAGTGGGTGTATTGTCTAACAATGTTTCATTTAGTCGTTCATTAGAGTGGGTGTATACACTAACCATGTTTACTATGGTCGACGTTTGGTGTAGAAGAGCCTGGCATATGATACCACAAAATCTAGCTTAAGAATGGAGGTGGAGGTGGTCAGTGCAGCTTTCCGCTGGATGGAGAATACGATACACACACACATCGTAATTGTAACTGACTCAGAAAGCATGCTGAGGAAGGTGACGACAGGCAAGCTTCGGGCAGAGTGGCTTGCTTCGCTTCGGAGGTCACGGGTGGCAAGCATCATCTGGATCTTTTCTCCAGGGCATGCTGGTGTGCTGGGGAATGAACAGGCGGCAAAACTTGGTGGAGTATTGATGCATGACAGGGCAGACATGGTTGTGGCCTTGTGGGAGCATGTGTACACCTCAGAGGAGCAAATGGATCACCATGGTCTGGCAAGAATGAGACAGCGAGGAGTGATGAGGGGATCTGGCTGATGCTCGATGCTCAGAGGAAAGGCGAGACGGACATATAATCAGATTGCTACTGGTACTATTGGTGTTGGAACTCTTTGCTGGTTGCTGAGGATGGGGACAGAGCGCTTATGGGAATGCCCCGAATGCTGTGATGTTGGTTCCTAAATCAATCAATCAATCAACCATGTTTGCTATTAAAATATTTCTTTTTTTCCAATTTTATAAAATGTCATGTAGTTTTCCATATTTGAATGTCATAAATTGTGTTCTATATATATAAAAAAAATGTTTTCTCGTATATAACAAAATATGTGTTCTCGTATATAAAAGAAAAATATGCTTTCCCACATATGAAAACTATGTTTCCCCATCTCATCTCATCTCATCTCATCATGTTTCTCTTGTACCTTGCGGTGTCGAGGTGAAGTATAAACAGTGGGAGAGTGTTCGCTTATGGGCTTTATGTATCGATATTCCCATGGACTCTGTTATTCCCTGTGTCCATCGTTTACGTGGTCGGCCTCTTCCTCTGCTTCCCTCTGGTCTGTACATCATTGCTTGTTGTGGTATACTGTTAGTTTGGTAACCTACTTGACTGGCCAAACCATTTGACTTGGTGCCTTCTAAGAAAATCTAGTGCTGCTATAACCCCCACTTTAGTCATGATTTCTTCATTTCTGATCTTATCTCTTCTTGATCTTTGAGTATTTTTTCCCGATATATAAGAAATATATTTTCTCATTTCCTGTACATAAAAAAAAAAAAATGTGTTTTCCCATATATAAAAAATATATTTTCCCATATAAAAGTGCGGTTTAGAATTTTAAACATGAGACCAGGATATACCTTGATAAGTAGAGTCAGCTGCTGTAGTACTGACCATATCACTCACCGAGTTCCATTTGGTCTATACAAATTTGGGTCTATTTCTCTATGTTCCCAGGATACTTTAGTTAAAGTATGAATACAATTAGAGGAACTGCGGTAAAGCTGTACAAATGTAAACAGTATAAAATAACAAGAAGTAATGCAGCTTTACAGAACACAGTTACGGAAAACATAGGATGTTGCAGCAACTAATATATAATTAACTTTTTCATTTTCTTTTCATTGTTCTAATTTTTCTTTCATCGCATCTCATCTCACCTCATCTCATCTCATCTCATGTTTCTCTTGTACCTTGCGGTGTCGAGGTGAACTATAAACATCGTGAGAGTGCCCGATTATGGGCTTCATATATCAATATTCCCATGGACTCTGCTATTCCCTCAGTCCAACTTTTACGTGGTCGGCCTCTTCCTCTGTTTCCATCTGGTCTGTACATCATTGCTTGTTGTTGTATGCTGTGATGTGTTTCGTCTATTCATTATTCTCATTTGGTAATTAAGCCTTAAAATAGTCTTTCTAGTGTCTTCCCTGTGTCTGTACTTTGTGATTTGTAAATTTGTTTGCTAATGAATTCCAGTTACCACTACATCCTATGTTTTCTGTAATTGTGTTCTGTAAAGCTGTATTACTTGTATTATTTAATATTGTTTACAATGCACTGTGGGTGTACACATGGGACCTTTACAACTACTTTACTGGATATAAAGTAAAAGACCTGTTTACATGCCTTGAATAGTATTGTGTATATATGATACTAGCTAAATATTTTTATACAAGGTGTATTTTTAATGACTGTGCATGTTTGAAAATATTGCCGGTCCAAGTTTTGTATTTACCTATTATGTTGCATGAACTTTACAGAGGGTGAATACAAAACTTGGACCGGCAATATTTTCAAACACTTCAGTCATTAAAAATACACCCTATAGATCAATCATCAGAGTCAGCATACCCAAATGGATAAGAGCCCTTGTTCACATCCAGTCCCGTGAATGTTAACCCAGTCAACAAATGCCCGCAGAAGTTGGATGTGTCGGCCTAACGGTGCAAGAACGCAGCTCTGCTGTAAACAGGCACAACGCAATCACGTCTGAAAAAAGCTCTCCAGATGAATGCAGAAGAAGAAGAAGAAGAAGAAACATCCAGTGTGCTGATGCTGAAGTAGGGGGTTCAACCCCCACACTGGTCTGTTGGACTAAAATGTTGATTTCTCATCCTTGACTTGGGGTCATAAATTACAAGTACCTCTGAAGTTGGAATGGGTTCACCTGATGGCAAGAGACACAGGTAATAGGGAAAACTATTCCACACACACAAATCAGTTCAATGCACTTAAAATGTAGAAGCACATGTATGGACTACACTTGAGTTCACAGCGAGAAAACATTTTTAAAAAAAAAGATCAATCAGCACTCAGTGGGTGACGTGGTCACTGTCACGCCAGCCAGCCTTACTTCCCAGGACATTTCCTGGCACCCATTTTAGGCTGATTCAATCTGGCAACTCCAGGCAATTTTTAGAAATCTGCCTCAACAGGGATTGAAACGTGACCACTGGGCCAACAGGCAAGCGTGCTAGTCACAGTGCTAGCATGGCTTCCATACATACATAAATTTACATATTATTTCCCATGTTTCATTAAACATATATCGTTTTATGAATTCTAAAATAATGTCATTTTGCAAATTCTATAACAAAATGTCATTCTCTCTAATGAATGTTGAGTTTCTTAACCAAGCATTTTATAGATATGGCTATCGAGGTCGGGACTGCAGATCCAATCTGTACTTCCTGCCAACTGGCGAGGTTATTTACTTCACTGCCGCTGTTGTTGTGTTGCATAATGTGGAGGAGCAGACGCAGAGACATTATCTTGGTCACACAGATGATATCAAATGGTGAATATTTGTGTAAACAATATATGATTTTAGGAATATTCACTAAATTTTTTCATGTTATTTATTTACTTATTTTTTGTTTCTATTTTATTTATTTTCCTTTTTTATTTTATTTATATTTGTTTTTGTGCAGGGGGAGGGTTGTTTTGTGGGGTTTATTTGTTGACAGGTTTCATTGTTTGTTTGTTTAACAAGTGAGTTGCTTAAATAAAGTCGCTTAAAAGTCGACAGGGTTTACTTTATTACCCTGGGTTTTATCCCATATGGCTCTATCTCTTTCCGCAGCGCAGAAAGCGCCTCACAAAACACGAACTCCATAGCTCTAGCGACGACTCACAGGAGTCTCCAAAACATTTCACTCGTGAACCGAAGGACGCGGCCCAGAATCGAACCCACAACCTCCATAGCCCGAGTCAAACGGCTTGACCACTTCGCCACAGAGACTCCCTGACAAGTGAGTGAATACGCACAGTGAATGCATCGTCAGCCAAAGTGAAAACTAAAAGATATTACACTAAATGTGAAAATTGTGGAGAGGTTTTATTGCACAAGCCAGAAGGTGAAGACATTTCATGAATTATACTTTGTGTTGGTCTTCATGCATTCCTTTATCAGAGCTTTGCCATAGGCAACCAGATTTTAATTAGGCATTATGGATTATCATGGCAGGAAGAGAATAGATTACATGGGCAAATAACTCTAAATTGCACTAGGGTGAATAACTCTGGACAAAATGTTAACTCCCTGGTGTTGCTTGGACCATAAGGGAAGCAAAAATTTAAGACACTGTAACCTACATTGCATTTTCGTATTAGGCTAATCTGTATGGTTGGGCATGAGACTGGCCATCTCATCCTGTTGAAAACTAGCAGCAAAATCCAGCCAAACATGAATAAACCCATAAAGGCTTTTTGATGAGTTGGTCGAGGGCCAATGCTTTGTTGGGAGGTGAAAGGCTGAAGAAGAAGAACACATTAACTGTGTTAACCATTAATTTAGCTTGTTCACAATGTACATAGCAATCACATTGTTAAAATATGGCCATAGGGTGATCAAAGAACAAGTGTTTTGTGTGCTATATTCGACAAACAATAAACGATTGCTCAAATATAGTGAGGCGTTAGCAATCAGGCAGTTCCAGCCAGTTTTGTGTAAACAGAGATTTCATTGTAAATTTGAAATTACCGTGGGGATAACAGATGTTCCACATTTTTTACAATGCCTGTGACTGTGTGTTTTAATTGTTTCAGCTGAAGTATTATTCAATTTCTCACTTCATATGATATATAACTCTGCAGTTTGCACCTGACAAGATGCAGAGAAATAAGCCAGGCAATAAATCATGCAACATATTGTTTGTGACTTCTGTGTTTAAACACATTCAAAACAGCGTATTCCCTTGTGAATTTAAACATCTTGCTGATTAGCAATCACACAGTCAATCAACAATCTGCATTTCATATACTATATTATCAATTGCTCAGATATATCGAAGCACTATATATTAGTTGATTCCAGCCAGTACTATGTAAACAGAAGGACTTCCTGCTAAGTGTTAGACTTCCATGAATGTAATGTCCTACACATTCGCTCAAGGTCAGCGATCATGTACATCATATTTCAGCCACAGTATCATTCATTATTTCACATGAAATGATATATACCTCTGCAGTGTGCACCTGATGAGTTGCAGCAAAATATACCAGGCAAGAAATTGTGCAATATTTTATTGATGGCTTCTGTGTTGGAACACATTGTTCATGCCAAGTGAATGTTGTGTGAATGTTTTCAGCATAGCTATTCACCCAGACAGAATCAAGATTGCTACTGGCCAGACGGCGGGACAGGATGCTAAAGAAGGAAAGGTAAACATCAGCTTTGTATTTTCATTGTGTACAATTTTATCAATGATAGCACTGTGATGTATGCCAAAAGCATGACAATATAGAGCACTATTTACTCGAGTGCAAGAAATATAAATGACAAAGAATGCTACACATTGAATATTTAATTCTACCTATGACAACAATTTGTAATCTCACATACCACATTCAAAATACAGCTGTGGGTAATTTGGAAACAGACCACTTTACATTGGTTTTCATACAATGGGATAAGTGCCAGAAAGCAGTGGCAAACAACTGAACGTAACTTTGCCAAGAAATCACAAAAAGCCAAAACATGCTGGGGTTGACTGCGGCATCCTGTGAAAGGATATGCAACTAACTAAAATGAGAGTGAGAAATATATTAAAGACAGATAGCTTTAGAGAGATACAGGGCACAAGTATACAATATATAACAAGATAAAAGATTTCCATATGGGAGGTCTGAATGGAAAGCAAAATATTAATTATTAATTGCTGTTAGTTAAAAGTTGAACATTTACTCAATGGAATCAAGATGGATAGCACAGTGAGAATATCATAATATATGAAAGATATGTCGGCTCTGTGGTGAAAGGGTTACGGACACAATTCGTAATCCTGCATACCGAGTTCAAAACACAGCTGTGGGCGATTTGGCACCAGACTGCCTTGAGTTGCTTTTAATAAAAATGGTATGAGTGCCGGTCATTCAGAAAGCAATGGCAAACTACTGAATGTAAACTTGCCCAGGAATCACAAACAGCCAAATAATTATGGGGTTGACTGTGACATCCTTTAAAGGATATGTAACTACTATATTATTTATTTATGAAAAATATAATATTAAAATCTCTGTATTATGAAAAAGCAAAGCATGAGTTGAAATTCATTATCTGAATGGATATTAAAGGCTAAACTGCTACTACTGCTTTAATCAGTTTCAAAAGTTAAATATGTATTGTACGTCACGGCCATTAAGCATTGTCTGCCATTCCTGTCCTGGAAAGAATGAAACTCAGTTCTGCTATTCAAGAGAATGTAACTCCAGACCAATGTTTTGGTAAGCAAGAACACTAACCACCGAGCTCACGCCTGCACAAAGATAGCACTGTGAAAATGGATATAGAACAGAGAAACATATTTACCCCCAGTCAAACATGATACCATCAATAGATTGAGAATGAGAACTGTGAATCGATGTCAGCATGGCTGAATAGATTAGAGCATTTGTTCTTAAACATCCAGTGTACCGATGCCGAGATAGCGGGTTCAACCCCTACACTGGTCAGCTGGACTAAAATGTTGACTTCTCGTCCGTGACTTGGGGATGTAAATTATAATTACCTCAGAAGTTGGGATGGGTTTGCCTAATGGCGAAGGACACTAATAATAGAGATAGCTAATCCACATGAAAAAATCAGCCCAGTCTACTAAAAAAAGAATAGTAGTAGCACTTGTATGGGCTACTCTTGAGTTCAAAACGAGCGAACATTTAAAAAAAATGTAAAGAATGACTATGTCTTTACAACCAGTAATCACAAACATTTTGTTTGCATCCAGCTAACATATGTAATAACATTGTCCAGGATCATGGAAATTTCCTTACTGTTCCTGTCTTTCTTTTGGTTTATTAATGTTGTTTCTATCAATTCCTGGCCATTGTTTGCATGAATGTTTAATATTCTAGATCTTTGGCTTTGATTTACCATTTCCCATAGCTTAGGAAGTCATTGTGGTACCCGCATAACCTTGAGCATCGGCCCGACCCAAACTCATGATCTGCCTCCAGTCTTGAAAAGATTAAGTTTCCACAATTATCTGTCTCATGCCAGCATGTAAATTTCTGCCAGGACTTTTGCTGTCCATTACTGAATGTTAAATGTCCCTTTATTTGGCTTGTCCAATTTCCTTTTTCTTGGCATTATTCCAGCAAGTATAGTGATTGGCTGGCTACCCAGTTGTCTCTTGACACCTGATTTGACACCATTAGAGTTGGTGTTTTTTGACAATTGTTTAGGAGTATTAGCATGACTTCAAACATTGTCTTGTGATTTTCTGCATAGTGACATTTTATATGTAATCTTTATACCTATAACCTGTGTCTTGTATATTTGCTTCATTTGCTTGTTAAATCTGGAAACATTAGAATTTATATTTGTTTTTGCTTGAAGCAACAGCGGACCAAAAAATCTGGGTCGCCAGACGGCATGAATGATGATAGCATTGTGAGTGTATTGACATGGAGGTGTTTGTTTGTATTTACCTCAGCTTTGATATTTGTGCTTTGCTGTACTCAGTACTCAACAGTTTTTGTAAAGTCAGTTATATTATTGGCATTTAGGTTTGCTTAATTGTGTGGTTCTACTAACTTTTTTGTGCTGAATTATTTGGTGGGAACTTTAAGTGTAGATCATAATCATCATATGTGCCATGCCAGTAAGCATGGGCGGTCATATTTCACCAGAGTCGTGGATCAGCTCAGTGTTCTTGTCCCAGCCATGCCATGTGGTCAAGCCATCCAGGTATTTACTTCTCTGCCTTCCCCTTGTTCTCTTCCTCCTCAATCTTACCAGTTCTCACCAAGTTCTGCAGTTTGTTTCATCTCATAACGTGCCCACAAAAAGTTGATTGTCTATGTCTAATTTCTCTAATCAGTTTGCGGTTTTCATTTGTCTCTTGTAGGACTTGCTCATTGGTGTTTCTGTCTGTCCTTGGTATTCTTTGTATTTTTCTCAGAAACCACATTTCCACTGCCATTAGATGTTTTTCAGCTTGTCTGCCCATCATCCATGTTTCATTTCCATACAAAAGTACAGGTTCTATGTAGCACTTCAACACTCTTTTTCTCGTTGTAATTGACATCTTTTTATTAGTCAGTATGTTTTCCATTTTGCAAAAGGCTACCTTTGCTATAAAGATTCTTGTTCTAATCTCTTCAAGGCAGCTCTCATCAGATGTTATGACTGTTCTGAGAAAGTGTACTGATTCATTTGTTTAATAATATTCCCATTTATCCTTATATTACATTGTGGTATTTCTTTCTTCTTAGAGACAACCATAATCTCTGTCTTCTTACCTTACAATTTAATTCTAACCCAAGTTGTTCACTGTGTACAATAACCGTATCTACTAAATGTTGCAGATCCTGGTCGTTGTCTGCAATAAATACTGTATCATTCACATATCTAATGTTATTGAAATGTCCCCCAATGGTGAATCCTCTCATATTTTCTAAATTTATAAAAATATTTTCACTGTACAGGGAAAAATGATCTGAAGACATTACGTATCCCTGTCACACACCTCTCTTAATTGACTGATATTGACCTACTTCATTATCAATCTTTATGGCAGCTTGTTGTTTCCAATATATGTTATTTACAGGCCTAAGGTATTTCGAATCAATTTAAAGATCTGAAAGCATCTTCATTATGTTGACATGAAGTGTAGATCATTCCTGCGTAATTCAGTTAGTTTTCTTATCTGTCATTATCATCATTATAACAGATGTACATTTCTCACATGTCATTGTTCTAAGGCAGTATCTGCCTGGGGATTACCTTCACCTGTTTTCACCTACCACATATTCACATTGAATATCAACATTCTTCTTCTTCGTTCATCCGGAGTTTTTTTTCGGACGTGATTGCGTTGTGCCTGTTTACAGCAGAGCTGCGTTCTTGCGCTGTTAGGCCGACACATCCGACTTCTGCGGGCATTTGTTGACCGGGTTAACCTTCCCTGGGCTATCAACATTCCATACTGGACAAGTCCATCATCATCATCATCATATGGCAAGCTGATAAACATGGGTGTTCTTGTTCACCGTCTCACACTATCAAAGTAGTTTTGAATCAGATCTATGTCTCTTTACCTTCATCTTGTTATTTTCCCATCAGTCTTGCCAATTGTCACTAAGTTTTCAACTTTATTCTCCTTATATCGTGCCCAAAATATCTTGATTGTCTACATAATCAATTTACGGTGTTCATTTGTTTTTTGAAGGGCTGTCTCATTCGTGTTTCTGTCCACCCATGGTATTCTTTGCATTTACTTCAGAAACCACATTTCCACCATGATTAGATGTTTGGTATCTGTATGTATAGCTAGGTTTTCTTTGTGTGCAGTTTAGCTTGTTTTTGTGAGTACAGCTTTTAGGATTGACTGTTTATAAGTCTAGAATAAACACCACATAGGTTAGTGCTGTATTAGAGTGTCAATGTCTCTTAGACAAGATTGCCAAGAACAACATCCGTAACACCATATACCCAATAAAACATGTAAAAGGGTCTTTTAATTTTTAATTTATTTATATCGCCATTATCATTTTACTTTCTAATTTATTTATATCACCATTATCATTTTACTTTCTAACATATTTATATCACCATTATCATTTTACTTTCTAACATATTTATATCACCATTATCATTTTACTTTCTAACATATTTATATCACCATTATCATTTTACTTTCTAACATATTTATATCACCATTATCATTTTACTTTTTTTAACTTATTTATATCACCATTATCATCATAATCATCAAGTATTTCAGTAGTTGGGCCGGTCATGAAGTTTTTAGATCATTCTAGTCCATAGGTGTCTGTCTTATGTCATTCTCCATGTATGTCTGGGCTGATAGATTTGTGCATGCTTGTTTTATAAATGTTGTTCTTATTATACAGTACATTTTATTTAACTTCTGCACCAATTAAGAAACATTAACAAATAAATAAAAATGTGCCAATTGTTTATTATTTAAATGTACTTTCTTGCATGCATTAGTACCACATTTGCTTCTTTATCAGATATATAGCTTTGAATGTTAGATTGACTCACTTGTCATATAACTTGTTTTGATCATATCAGTTGTATGTATAACAAAACATGTTTTCTGTATAATAAAACATGTTTTCTGTATATTACTTGTTTTCTGTATAATAACACTTGTTTTCTGTATAATAACACTTGTTTTCTGTATAATAACTTGTTTTCTGTATCAAAAGACATGTTTTCTGTATAACAAGACATGTTTTCTGTATAATACTTGCTTTCTGTATTACAAGATATGTTTTCTGGCTCTGTACTAAGAAAAGAAAGAAGTGCCTGGGGGTTTGGCAAGGGTTGGTGGACGGTGTTTGGTGCAGGAGAGCCTGGTATATGATACCACAAAATCTAGTCTGAGAATGGAAGTGGAGGTAGTCACAGCAGTGTTCCGCTGGTTGGAGGACAAACAGAACAGAACACACACGTCGTGGTTATAATGGACTCGCATAGCATGATGAGAAAAGTGAAGACAGGCATGCTTCAGACAGAGTGGCAGGCTTCAATTCAACAATCAAACACGGGGAGCATTTGTTGGATGTTTTCCTCCCAGGACATGCTGGTGTGGTGGGAAATGATCAGGCAGACAGACTGGCTGGGTCTGCACCGCTCGGTCGGAATTAGTGCATGATAACGCTGACATTATCGGGCTATTTGGGATCGTGGTTAGTGCAGAAAGACAGATAGATCATCATGGCCTGGAGAGAATGATGCTGCAGGGAGTAACCGAGGATCTGGCAGACACCCACAACTCTGAGAAAAGGCCAGAGAGAGACACATAATCAGACTGCTACTGGTACCATTAGGATTAGGACTCTTCACTAGCTGTTGAAGACGACGGAGCACAAACAAGAATATTCCGAGTGCTGTAATCTCCATTCTTAACTTAACTTATATTGGATGGAGCACAGGCTCACACCAGGCCATCTTATCTTTTGCCATCTCTTGCACCTCCTGTATCTCTTGTCTCTAATTCCCTTCTCTGTGTGTTTCATGTGCTCAGTGGATTCCAGTTGAAGCACTTTCAAGTTATACTATACCAGATTTTCTCAGTGTGTTGTATGCAGCATCTGCGTCTTTCCTTCACTTCTCTATTCTCTGAAATGTGTCTAATTCTCTCCCCAAGCTCAGGATGAGTGATTCTCTCATCCCGTTGTAATCTCTGGAATGTGTCTAGTTCTCTCCCCAAGCTCAGGATGAGTGATTCTCTCATCCCGTTGTAATCTCTGGAATGTGTCTAGTTCTCTCCCCAAGCTCAGGATGAGTGATTCTCTCATCCCGTTGTAATCCTTCTATTCTGTGCAGGCAGCTGTTAATGAATGCTTTTAATTGATTAGACATTGTTTTAGTCATTCTGTGCGTATCTTATCTAATTAGCAGTATTGATTTAATGTCAGGATTAAATATTATAATGTTACTATTGTATTGTATTGTATTGTATTGTATTGTAATTTTATTTGTATTATATTGTTTTGTTTAAATATATGTTAAAAGACAAGAAGGTTGACTTCTTGCAACATGTTTTATCTAATTGAACTCAGTTTCTCTCCTGGGCAACTAAATGCCTGCCAAGAACATTGCACAGAGCGCTAGCTCCATAGTTCCTGCGATGACTCACAGGGTTCACATAAAAACTGCACTCAAGCACCAAATGACACTCTGAACATGAATCCATGACCTCCTGAGCACGAGGCAGACAGCTTAATTAATTTTCCGCGGAGACCCCCTGTATTGTATTGTAATTAGTTATTGCTAGGGCAAATGTAACATTACCAAAGCTTACGTAACCAGTTCTATTGTTACTCCTCCAGCCTCACGTGAGAGTCTGGGACTCTGTCAGCCTCAACACACTTCATGTTATAGGGCTGGGAGTCTTCAACAGGGCAGTTGCCTGTTTGTCTTTCTCTAAACTGGTGAGTAAAGCAAGCTAGTTTACAAGCCAATCGGGCATGTTGGTCATATAATGCTTGACCCATGTTTTCAGGAACTCAGCAGCATGGAGGTTATATAGTTTGTATGATTCTGGCCCCCCTTAATTTTTTTTTTTTTAAAGATCTCTGGTACTCATTTTATAAACCTGGACCAGTCCTCAAAGCTGTACAGATTCAGAAGAAATTTCTATGGCTACTGATGTGAGTGAGAGAGATAGTACCTAGTCATGTCCTAAGGGATAGTCCAGTATCCAGTTTGGTTCCCATCTTTTTACCTAGCTCATGCATGGTTCCCTAGGATACCACTTGTTATGACGGTGGCCACACTGCGGACAAGACTACATGAGTTTAGTAGGAAGTTGCTTACTAGGCAACGGGAAGTGGCTATCCCTAGTACAGGAAGGACTGAGATGGTGAACATGATGGAAGGCAAGTGTGCTACAACCCTACAATAATAGTGTGAAGATTGGAATATTCTTATGTTTTATCTTGTTTATAGTCAGTTTACAGTTTATATCTTATAGCCATCAATAGGCGAAGAGGTTATAAACGCAGTTAAAAATCCTGCATATCACATTCAAACCACAGCTGTGCATGATTTAGAAGGAGACCATCTAGCACTGGTTTTCATACAATGGTATGAGTGCCGGTCATTCAGAAAGCAATGGCAAACTACTGAACGTAAACTTGCCAAGAAATCACAAACAGCCAACAAATGCTGGGGTTGACTGCGACGTCCCGTAAAGAATATGCAACTAACTTTTAAAATGTTGTTTCTGTTTTCTGTAGGATGGAGGCCAGCACCTGGTTGTTGTTGACGAAGCCAACGAGCACATTATTTCTGTCTGGGACCTGGGCAGAGAGAAACCACACAAGGTCACAGAGACCAAGGTCGGGCTCACAACGTTACATGTTTTAATATATTTCTGTGTTCAGTTGATGAAAAAGTAAAAAAAAAAAAAATATAGGACCCTTCTCCACACCTCAGGGCATCTTGGGTATATGGTGTTGGTCATCTATTTTTATAGACCAATCAGCTACTTGATGTAGTCAATACCACACCCACACACAAATGAAAATTATGGCATCGTTAAATATATTGTTTCATCTATTATTTTTACAAAAGAGTTGTAATGCAGGCAGTGGATTCCATCACATTGCAGTATACCTGGACATAGAGAGGCTGACAGACTAGCAAAGGAAGGTGGAAGACTACTGTAGCCTGATATAGACATAACTAGTGATGAGGCCAGGAGATTTATAAGAAGCGATTATAGAACCAAGTGGAAAGTTGAGCATCCAGGTCACCTGAAAGATGATGCATATTACCAACTGAACAGAAAAGAACAAGTTACAATCTTCAGACTACAGACAGGCCACAACAAGCTGAAATAACACATGTTTAATAAACTAAAGAATGGAGATACTGATGAATGTAACTGTGAAACTGATAAAATGTCAGCTAAACATTTGGTGCATCAGTGTGCAACATATGCAGAACAGAGAAAACTATTTTGGCCTACACCCGCTCCATTTGAGGAAAAACTCTATGGTGGTGTCATCAAGCTCAAGTTGACTGCTGCTTTCTTCGCATTTATTCATATTGATATCTGAATGTAAATGAAGTAGACGAAGTATCTTCAACTGGCAGAAGTGCATTAGCAGCTCAGATTTCTGACATTTAGGAACTATCTGAACCTTACCCGTTATAGCACATGTGATTCTGGTACACTGTCACTGCATTCCTCATAGATACTACAGAGTTTGTGCACTGTGCTGAGATGCTGCCCTATACTGTTTGATATTCTATTTATAAATCCATTGTCTATACTGTCTGGCACTCTATATTTGCACTGTTCTATAATGTTCTGAAATTCTATTTATATTTGCACTGTTCTATACTGGCTGGCATTCTATTTATATTTGCACTGTTCTATAATGTTCTGAAATTCTATTTATATTTGCACTATTATATAATGCCTGACATTATATTTATATTTGCACTTTTCTATAATTTTTGATATTGTATTTATATCTACACTGTTATATGCCTCTGAAATGTTATTTATATCTGCACTGTCCTATACTGTCTGATATTCTATTTATAACATGCCCTGTCCTATACTGTCTGACATTCTATTTATATCTGCGCTGTCCTACACATCAGAATTTTGAGCACACTGTGCAATTGTGTGTGGTTTCTCCCAGAGTTCCACTGACCCAGTTCTGGCCGTGGAGTACCACCCGCTGGAGAACTCCCAGATTATCAGCTGTGGCAAGAGTCAGATCACTTTCTGGACGTTAGATGGAGGGTCACTGGCCAAGAAAAATGGTATCTTTGATGTAAGTATCCATCTGCAGACAAGTATCTCAGTTAACTCTTTTAGTTTGAGCAGTTGCTCAGTTTGTAAAGATATGTTTTTTTCTCCCGCTCACTTTGAACTCAAGTGTTATCCATTCATGTGATACAATGTCTATTGCACTGGTCTGATTTTTGCATGTGGATTAGCTTTCCCTATTATCAGTATCCCTCGCCATCAGGCAAACCCTTCAAAGGTACTTGTAATTTATGTCCCCAAGTCAAGGACGAAACGTCAACATTTTAGTCAAATTGACCGGTGTAGGGGTTGAACCCGCTACCTATGCATCAGCACACCGGAATTTTAAGATTGAGTGCTCTTATCCATTCAGCCACGCTGATTATAAAGACATGAACTTCAGAGTTATTCATGAGGGAAAACTTAACATATACATTTCAAATACAAACATGGATGCCTTGTGTCACATTTACTATTCATACTGACTGTTGTAGAGTGGGTTATGAAAACAATGATACCCACCACCAGAAATATAATTCAGTGGACTTTGACAGAGCTGCTCGATAATCTGGACTTTGCTGACTTTTATCTCTTGTCCCACACACAAAATTAGATGCAAGATAAACTAGACAGACTTATTTAAATGTCACAATAATTATGTCTAAAAATTCACACGGGAAAGATAATATGAGAATAAACCAAGCAAATTATAACCCGAACTCTCTTGGTGAAACTTCACTTCAAGAAGTGGAAGCAATGTAGACAAAGAGTTTAAAATTTAGAGAAAAGTTCTTAGAATATTGTGGACTAAGAAGAAGAAAAATACTGACTTTCTGAAGATGTGAACATTGAAGAAAACTGGTTCATAAACTCGGAAACTGGAATACTGTGGCCAAATTAAACGTCACAATGGCTTGGAGAAATAGTGATGGAAATAGTGATGGAAAGCGTGGTTCCTGGAATAAGAGGTACATGTTGAACAGCATGAAGAGGGATGTCGGATATTTCAGACACGTTGGGCATGACCGTAAATGAGGTAGGCAAAATAATCTTGTCTTTAACCCCTTTTTTTATGGCAGAAGATCAAGGAATTGTTTATTGTGCCTTAATAAAAGCAATATTCTGCTAAGGACTAGGTACATGATGATGTAAATACATATGGGGGAACAGATAGAAATATTAAAATAAGAATACAAAAGGTATGAGACGCTTTCATAGAATTTTGAAATTTGTGAACATCAAAAGAAATTAAAACTGAGAATATTTAACTCTCAAGTTATATCAGTACTTCTGTATAGATCAGAAACACAGAATGACTGAGACAGTTACTAATAAACTGCAAACATTCATTAATTGATGTCTGTGGAGAACAGAAGGATTGAAATGGTTTGACAGATTAACTCATGCAAATCTTAGGGAGAGAACTAGACATATTCCAGCAAATCAAGAAGTTTGTTAGTTAGTTGCGGTTCCAACTTCAACCTAACAGGTTGTCCCCATAATGCTCCTTTCCTGTGCCAGTGTATATCACATAAAATGCTCCTCACCGCCCCATGTGAAAAAAGGGACAGACAGGAGTTTCGACAAACCATTAGCCTGCACAGGCATACTATGCCAACACAAAAGTCCGCCACAAAAAATAAGTTCATCGTTGATGGAAGCGGCAGTCACTAGAAAATCAGCAGCCACACATCACTGCATAAAGCAAACCCAGTTTTAGTTCAGCAACCAGCCGGCCACCCTTTTTTCTGAACATGCAGTTTCCGATTCAAACAACCGCAGACAGATGTTAAAGCAGTCCACACGAAATCCACAGCTCATAGTGTCGCTCCACACACTTAACTCAGTAGCTGGGCGGTGGAACCATGCACTACCAGTCCAACATGAGGAAAATGTGCAAGCAAGCCATAGCCACAAATATAAACACTCCAGAGGCCTTAACAGCTCAACCGCCTATCCTCCATGTTGGACTGGAATAAAGAAGTGAGGAAAAGAAGTGGACACTGAATATGGCACACATTGAGAAAATTGGATAATAGTACAACTAGAAAGTCCTTTCACTGTAACCCACAGAGCAAATGAAATAGAGGGAAACATGAAAACAAATGAAAAAGAGAATTTGAGTCGCAGTGAATAAGAAGGTGGTCAAGGACTCATGCACCAATGGGAAATAAAGGGCGGAAGAATAGGTTGCCCAATTAGCAAATAATGATAATAAACCACACATGTATAACTTTCACACAACTGATACAAAACAAACAGGTTGCCAGATTTTTGTTGTATGCTCTGACTAAATGTAACAAACACATTCACACCTGACACTTTGATTGTTACATGCAAAGAATAGCCAAACACACATGGTCTGTTTTTGGGACAGATTTCAGATATTTTAATGGATAACATTGCCAGCAGCACATTTATTTCGTGGTAAACGAAATCATGTTCAACAACATAAAAGTTGTTTATTGTTTCCACCAGAAATATGACAAGCCCAAGTATGTTCTCTGTCTGGCATTTTCTGACAGCGGAGACACTGTTTCTGGAGACTCCAATGGAAATATCTTTGTGTGGGGTAAAGGTGAGTCAGGCAAGGTAGTGATAGTGTTCTTGTTTGTCAAGGTGGGGGGTCAAGGTGAGTCAGGCATGGTAGTGTTAGTGTTCTTGCTTGTCAAGGTGGGGGGTCAAGGTGAGTCAGGCAAGGTAGTGTTAGTGTGGGGGTCAAGGGTAACATACCTAGATCAGTGTGCCCCATATTTCCCAAAATCAACAAGCCAGTACTCTTGGGTCAGGTCAAAGCACTAATAATACAACCTAAACTTGGGTTGCAGAATACAGGGCATACTGTTTACTATGCTTGACAATTGAAGTAAATAAATTAGAACATGGGAAACAGTGAAATGCAATTCCTGAACATCCTCCTCCTGTCAACCTTGTCGGAAAAATAACAGGTTCCAGAGATCATTGCTAATCTGGAACAATCTAGAAGAGTCGAGTTGCATAAACAACATCCCATCCTGAGATATATATGTACCAATGGATTTACAGGAAGAGGGAGGTTGGTTGGGGCTCTAATACCATAGATAATCGCCAAAACCAAGAGTAAACAACTATATAACCATTGAACTCTGTACAATCATGAATCCGAATGGTATTAGATCAATGTGACACACATGTTTGATACTAAGATGTTTTTAACGTTGCTGGTAGTAGAACAAAGCGATAGCGAATTTTTCATCATTCTAATAAAATTTGAAGCAACAGACAGACTACTGCGTTTTTCTTCATATTAAATGTGGCCAGCCATGTGACTTTTGTAGGTGTCAACATTACTGCACTCTCATACTATTGCCGTCTCATGTGCCGTGACTTATTGTTCACATGAACAGTGCTGGTTCATCAACTGTACAACACATTGCATTGTGGCTAACTATATAATGATGAATACTTGTATATCATTGGTCAGAATTTGTCATCTGACATCACAGTCACAGCTCTCAGAACATGCCCATATGTGATCCATCTCCCTCAAGCAATGTCGAAGAGTATGATTACTTTTATTTCCAGTGACCAGTTAGTTCATCACTTCTGCTTCATCCTCAACAATAATCCATCCCATTAGTGCGAATTAGATTCCTAATTCCAACAGTCATCCCTGCAAGTTGTTATAAATTTGTGTTTCTTTGTGAGGCACATATATAGACAGTATTACCTCTCCCTTGCTCAGCTCAACATAAATGTTTCCCAGGAAGCCGTCGAGTCAGCCATTTTATTTTCATGTACCCAGGAAAGTAACCTGGCCAACAAATGCCTGAAGAAGTCAGATGTGTCGGCCGAAAGGTGTCAATAACGCAGCTCTGCTGTAAACAGGCACAACGCAATTAGTCTAAAACAAGATTCCGGATGAACGCAGAAGAAGAAGAAGAAAAAGAAGAATCTCCATGTACACCAGCAATGTCTAGACACTTGAGCTCCAGCAGCTGTGATGACTTTGTGTGAACCACTGATACCAGAACTATTCAGACTGAATTTTATTTTCAACAGATATATTTGGTACCTAAAGGTACCTGTGGTGAAAGAGTTAGGGCACAATTCATAATCCTGCATACAACATTTGAAACACAGTGCGGTCGATTTGGAAGCAGACATCTTGCGTTGATTTTGACACAATGGTATGAGTGCCGGTTGTTCAAAAAGCAATGGCAAACTACTGAATATAAGAAATTGCAAACAGCCAAAAAATGCTGGGGTTGACTGCGACGTCCTGCAAGGGACATGCAACTAACTTAACATACAGGTTCAGTATTGCTGTATGCATCAGAAGCATGGAGAATGGGTAAAACAGTTACTAATAAATTACAAACATGCATTAACTGGTGCCTGTGACAGAATAGAAGGATTAGCTTGCTGTGACAGAATAGGTGTAGTTTGCTGCGACAGAATAGAAGGATGAGTTTGCTGTGACAGAATAGAAGGACTAGCTTGCAGTGACAGAATAGAAGGACTAGCTTGCTGCAACAGAATAGAAGGATTAGCTTGCTGTGACAGAATAGAAGGATTAGCATGCTGTGACAGAATAGAAGGACTAGCTTGCTGCAACAGAATAGATGGACTAGCTTGCTGCAACAGAATAGAAGGACTAGCATGCTGTGCCAGAATAGAAGGACTAGCTTGCTGCGACAGAATATAAGGACTAGCTTGCTGCAACAGAATATAAGGACTAGCTTGCTGCGACAGAATAGAAGGACTAGCATTCTGCGACAGAATCACTAATGCAGAGTTTGTGGAGAGAACTGTCTTGGGAAGTCCAGCGCAGTAGTAACCACATCACCCAAAGAGTGCTGATTTGACTAAAAGATAGACCTAACACCAAATACCAAATACACTTCAAAGTATGTAAAAGTATTCTTTACTTTTGTGTTTATTTGTGATGATCAATTCCAAACAGCATGGATTATAAGAAGTTGTTGTTTACTTCCTCATGTAAAATATTCTGATAGTTTTAATGTGTATGAGAGAGCTTCAAGTGACAACTTTAAATGTGTTTTTGGTGAATATATATTCTGAAAAAGTACAGAACAGATGTATCATTGTTCAATGTAGTCACCACTGCGTTCAATGCAAGTCGTCCAATACAGCACAAATAAAGTGCTTGGATTCTTGTAGAAAGAAATTCTCTTGGTCGTTTATAACCAACTCATGCACCACCTGCTGTACCTCTTCACAAAAGTCATGCCGTTTTGAAACTTCCTACTCTACTCATATACTTGCTTGACTGACAGGCGTCACCTTATTGGACCTTCATTCGCCGTTGAATTTCTATAGGTTTCATCCCTTCACTGATAAAAAAACGGATAACAGAACAACTGCTCCACTTTGGTGCATGTCAAAAGGGGGGCAGTCATCTTTAAACTGTCCTTATGACATTACCTTGTTCATCTGCATCATGATGTCATGTGCTCAACACCCTTGACATCCTTAATAACAACATTGACAGGTTAGAAGACTTCTTCTTCTTCTTTTCGTTCATCCGGAGTGTTTTTTCAGATGTGATTGCGATGTGTCTGTTATGCGCCCTTGGGCCGAAACCCGTAGGCCAACACATCGACTTTAGCATGCTTTTTTGACCAGGTAGCATTCCTGGGAGACTCTCACTTTTGTGGTGCCATCTACAACCATGCTGGCCAAGTTAGAACGGTCGAAGACAACGGTCATCCCTCAAAGGAAGGCAGGGACAGTCCATAGCATTTTCCGCCATCCAAGGTTGCTTCCATAGTTGCAGGGCCGACACATAACGCCCTGGATCTGGGCTCACCGAGGGAAATCGTCACGTCCTGCTCATGGCTGCTTTAAATCCTCACTTCAATATATTGGTAATTTCGTTTGCCCCGGGCCATTCCCGCACAAACCAGACACGTTTGCAGACGGTATCCACTCAGCGAGTTTTCGGACATGTGCTTGTCGTTGTGCCCGTCAGAGCTGTTCCAGGCACGACAGACATTCGGAAAACTACCTAGTCAGAGCTGTTCCGAACAAGAGCGGCATTCGGAACCTAGGTAGTCAGAGCTGTTCCTAGCACGAGAGACATTCGGACGAGACATTTCACTCGGACGTAATTGCGTAGTGTCAATTTTTAGTTTGCCACCCGTAGGACGACACTTCCGGCTTCCGGCGGGCATTTTTTAATGAGGTTAGCCTTCCTCAGGTTTCGAGACTCTTGTTTCGGCTTCCACACAGCAAGCTTTCGCTTCGGGCTGCCACGTAATGGATTCGCAAGACAGGCGTTCCATTTCGTGTCAACAAGACAATTTTCCACCTTTGACTACACTCACTCCATGAGTGTGGTTACAGACTATCGGACGTCTGCGAGACATGCGACCGAGGTGTTTTTCCACCTTTTTGTACTCGCTCACGAGGTAGGCTACATGTGCTGCCGGCTCAGCACCTTACCTCCGTGCATCTGTGGGCGAGTAACGGTCAGGCCCTTTCATCCGGGGATACCTCATATCCCCCAGCTAAGAGCCATCGAACGAATCTGCGCCGAGCATGTAGCGTTCTCAGCATATCATCACAATTGTGATGTAGGTTTGTGTCGGCCAGGCTCGCACTTCCTAGAGTTTATGGCTTAGAGACGTTCAGCCATACACCTCGGATGGGAGCCTTAGAGGTTATGTCCGGACTGAGATTTAGGGATCGTTTGCCTGATTTTGACTGCTATCCTCAGTCTTACCTGCAGAGCAGCAGGTTGTGTCTCTCTTAGTCTGGTCCCTATCCCACGAGCCGTCCGATATGTAGTTTTCACCCATTGGCAAGCTCATGGGGTCGATGGGACACGCAAGCTCCCCCACCACGGCAAGGTGGAGACACATCGGGGGAGAGGTTAGAAGACAATGGCATGGTTATTGTAATTGCTATCACACTTTCAAAGTTTTCATTAGAAGCTCCCTCGTTGCATGGACTATAAGAAGAAGTTGTTCACCACATATTCTGATAGTTCTAGTATGTAAATTACTGCTTGAATTATCATTTTAACATTGTGCGTTTTCTAGGTAGCAACCGGATTGTGAATGCTGTAGTTGGAGCCCATGATGGTGGAGTTTTCTCTCTTTGCTTTTTGAAAGACGGAACTCTTCTGTCTGGAGGAGGAAAGGACAGAAAGATTATCCAATGGGATAATACCTTAAAAAAAACTGGACTGGAAACAGAAGTTAGTAATGCAATTTGTTTTTAATGTTATCAGCAATCTCAAAATCTCATCTCATCTGATTCCTCTTGTAGCTTGCGGTGTCGAGGTGAAGCATAAACTGCGAGAGTGTTCCCATTTATGGGCTTCATGTATTGAGATTCCCATGTTATTCCTTCTGTCCACCATTTACATGGTCGGCCTCTTCTTCTGCTTCCATATGGTCTGTACATCATTGCTTGTTGTGGTATACTGTTAGTTGGTAGTCTAGTTATATGACCAAACCATTTAACTTTCTGTTATCTGATTAAATCTAGCGCTGCTATATCCCCCACTTTAGTCCTGATATCTTCATTTTTTATTTTATCTCTTCTTGATACATTGAATATTCTTCTCAGGAATCTTATTTCTGTTGTAATTTTTCTTTTCTCTTTTTCTGTCATTGTCCAGTTTTGGCTTTAATAGCATAGAGATGGTAAGAAGATTGTGTTGTGGAGTACTTTTTAGTGTCTACCGATGTGTGTTTGTTCTTTAGTATTGGTGCCATTTGTCCAATGAGTTGGTTTGGCTTATTGCATCTATTCTCGATCAATTATTTACCAATTGATGATATTATACTTCCTAAGTACTTAAAGCTCGTTACTTGTTTCAAAGGATATAACAGCAACGTATAGGTGTAATAAACTTTTAGTGATTATTAAACTGATTGACACTCGCCTGCCAGCTCTGTGGTCATGGGTTTGGTCCTCGTTTGGGAAAATTCAGATGTTTACAACTGACCTTGGCTCCCAAGTCGACCCAGCCTAAGATGAGTACCAGGAAATGTCTTGGAAAGTCAAGGCGACCAGCATGGTCTTGAACACATCATCCACTGAGTGCTGATTGGTTTATAACTATAGGACTGTAGCACCATATACTTCCATCACCATATACTTCCATCACCATATTCTTCCATCAACTTTTACTAACTACTTATTTTTACTATCATTTGCCAGCTCAACTTTTACATCATTTTGATTAGAAATTTCTTCATTCTTTGGTGAAAACTAGAAGGTTTGTTAATTTGTACATATTTAATCTATTAGACTGACAAACTAGCAGACAAGGGTAGTCAAAAAAGAAACAGGACATTTTAAACAAATTATGTGTTTGCTTTACTTAAAATTTAGCCAGACTTTCAATGTTTTCAGAAAGCAGTGGCAAACTACTGAACGTAAACTTGCCAAGAAATCACAAACAGCCCCCCCCCCCCCCCCCCCCCAATGCTGTGGTTGACTGCGACATAATGTAAAGGATATGCAACTAACTTTAATGTTGTTGTTTTGCTTTTGACCAGGTGCCAGAATTGTATGGACCAGTTAGGACTCTTAACCAAGGCAAAGGTGGCCTTGTCCTAGTCGGGACCACGAGAAACTGTATCCTGCATGGCTCTCTTGACCTGGAGTTTTCTGTCATTGTTCAGGTGGTGGCAATGTAACGATTTCACCAGAATCATCACACGATAATTGTGAATGCTTGAAGTAGTAACAGTAACACATCATTATCATCATCATTATGTGCCATGCTTATATGCATGAGCAGTCATGATTCACCATCTCACATCATCGGCCATCTTTGGTCAGGTCTGTGTTCTTGTACCCATCTATGCCATGTGGTCAAACCATCAAAGTATGTATCGCTTTGTCTTGCCCATGCTCTTTTCCCATCAAGTTTGTCAGTTGTCACTAAGTGTTTAAGTTTACTTCACTTCCTAACATGCCAAAATTCTGTCTACGTTAATTTCTATAATCAATTTACAGTTTGATAGGGGATTCCCCTGACACGCCATTATCTTAGTATTTCTCATTATCATGATACTTGAATATAAGACAGACATTGGGGACTTTCAGAAAATTGAATCGGTATCAGTCATTAGAAGGCAGAAGTTCACATCATTAACAGCCAGCGAAGAGTCCCAATCCTAATGGTACCAGTAACAGTCTGATTATCTGTCCCTCTGGCCTTCCCTCTGAGTCGTGAATTTTGGCCAGATCCTCTGGTCACTCCATGCAGCACCATTCTCCCTAGACCATGATGATCTATCTGTTCTTCTGCACTAACTCACGATGCTAAATGGCCCCAGCCACGTTTGCCTCATCATGCACCATAACCCACCGAGCGGTGCACACTCAGCCAATCTGTCTGCCTGCCTCCTCATTTATATCCACACCAGCATGTCCTGGGGGAAATATGCAACAGATTCTCTATATTTTTGATAGTCTGTGAGATAAAGAGGTACATAATAGACATACGTAATATAGATATCATGAAAAAAACTAAGCAGTAATAGGATTGCTTTGAGTGCAGTAATACCAGTTCTGATAAAAAATAAAAGATGAATGAGCTTATTTTGAGTGAGCTAATCCTGTGTGTGATATTTTCCAGGGACATACAGATGAATTGTGGGGCCTGGCGACGCACCCCTCCCAGCATCAGTTTCTGACCGGGGGCACAGACAAGCAGTTGTACTTGTGGGACGCACAGTCCAGGACTGTTGTGTGGAATAAGGAGATGAACGTAGGTCTCATTTTCCCCTCACTCTTCTTCCTCTTGTTTGTACAAATTATAGCTTGCCATGTAAACTGGTTTAAAGAGATATATAGAGTCAGTCTTGGTGTATGGAAATGAATCATGGACAATCAGCAGATTAGTGAATGAAAGCCGTAGAGATATGGTTGTATAGGAGAATGATAACTCACAAAGAGTTCACATTCTTGGCATGTCATGAGAAGGGGAAAGCTGGAGTCTGTCGTCACAAGTGGAACAGAGGTGAGGTGAGGAGAGACAGGGAGAAACCAAGAGAGAAGATTTTAGACAGTTTGATATCATAGCATGGAAGAACATCAGTCTCAGAAATGGTTAAAAGTACATGAGACAAAAGGCTGTGGAAAGACATGATGACCAACACTACACTGCATGGACTATCAGAAGAAAGACCATGTGAGATATGGCATAACTGTTTTTCCTTTCTTCATATGTTTGGTAACATATTGGTTAGAAAATCATTAATAAATTATATTTAATGTTCCCTTTGTGAGCCAAATGAGATTGCTGTTATGCTAGCCATGTCTAGTAGCTTTTCATATTAAAAAATACCTTGATGCATTCTGGGAATGTGGCCATCTAGTTCTTTCACCATTATCTCCCCTAAGGGGCATTGGGCCTGAGTTACTTCACGTGAAGCCCTCCTATTCTAAGCTGTCCTGAATACATATTGCTAGTCCAACATTTGTATAGACCAACTGGCATTCATATGGCGTGAACCAAGGACTGCATGGTCAAAAAAATGGCATAGCTGGTTCAGGGTTGCCACTTTTCATGCCACATCTAGAAATGGAACAAACAACATCTATAAATATCTAGACTATGTAGGTGAACATCTAGAAAAAAAACATCCAGATGGGAAATGACTGCTGCTTCCATCAAAGATGAACTGTATGTTTTGTGGAGGACTTTTGTGTTGACATTGTGGCGGCTGCATTTTGCACAGGGAAATGCTTTTACTATCTGTCCGTGGTTGTTTGAGGCGTGAACTGCATGTTCAGGAAAATGGCGTAGCTGGCTTTGTCGCAAAACGGACTGGTTTTGCCTTATGCAGTAATGTGTGGCTGCTGGTTTTCTAGTGACTGCCGCTTCCATCGAAGATGAACTGTATTTTTCGTGGAGGACTTTTGTTACATTCTGGCAGCACTATTATGCACAGTGTACCTGTGCGGGCTGTTGGTTGTCGAGACTCCTGTCTTTTCCACTTTTCACATGGGGCAGTGAGAAGCATTTTATGTGATATTCACTGGCATAAGAACGGAGCATAATGGGGATGACCCGTTGCTGTGAAGTTGGAACCACGACTAACTAACTGGCATTCAATAGTTGATGTGGTTCACTAGTCTCTTTACTTTCCATGACATTTCCTCATGCCAGTTTTAGGCTGGGTTGGCATGGCAACGCAGGACGGTTTAAAGAATCCATCTCAATGGAGATTTTGTTTTTTGCGCTCACTCGCTTTGAACTCAAGCACAGTCCAGACACACTACTTCTAGCAATGCTGGATTGAATTTTGCATGTGGATTAGCTTTACCTATTAACAGTGACCCTCGCCATCAGGCAAACCCACTCCAACTTGAGAGGTACTTGTGATTTACATCCCCAAGTCAAGGACGATAGGTCAAAATTTCAGTCCAACAGTCCAGTGTAGGGGTTCAACCCCGTACCTCAGCATAAGCACACCGGATGTTTAAGAACACACATTCTTATCCATTCGACCATGCTAACCTACGAATGGGGATTTGAACACCTGATTACTGATCCAACAGTCAAGAGCACATCACTCTGTACCACAGCTGCCAGCTTGTCATAGACTAAGTGTTCAGTGTGTGTAGTATGATTATACCATCTCTGTGGTGAAGGGGTTGCGGATACAATTTGTAATCCTGCATACCATATTCGAAACACAGCTGCAGGCAATTTCGCAGCAGACTGTCTTGCATTGGTTTTCATACAATGGTATGGGTGCCGGTAGTTCAGAAAGCAATGGCAAACTACTGAACATAAACTTGCCAAGAAATCACAAACAGCCAAAATATGCTGGGGTTGACTGTCATATCCTGTAAAGGACATGCAGCTACAAAACAAGTATGATTATATTCACAGGATAAAGCAATAAAGTCTTCTTCTTCTTCTTCAGCTTTCCGAGCCATTGAGGTTCTTTGCTGCAAATACAATCCGTCTTACAAACGTGTTACATTTGTGAATTTAAAAAGCTGTCATGATATAAAAAGCAATCTTTGTTTCTTTTACCCAGGATGCAATTCACAGCTGCAGTTTCCATCCTAGCGGGGACATCATTGCCGTGGGCACAAATGTTGCTCGCTGGCTAGTGCTGGATCTCTCCACGCGTGAGATTGTCTCGGTCCACACTGATGGAAGTGAGCAAATCGAGTGCATCCAGTACTCACCCGGTGAGTAGTGTTGATTAGTCTCTTTAAAAGTAGTATATGCATGATTTGTACATAGTGGTTACGTTTTCCATCAGGCGTCTGCCGCAAAACATCAGAGGTTGTAGCCGGCGCTCATCATTGAGTATTTCAGCACTTGGGCTGGTTGTGAAGCTTCCTGATCACTCCATTCCATGGTTGTCGGTCTTGTGCTACTTTCTGTAAATACTTGTGTTTCTGCATTGTCAGATATTTTCATGAATGCTTTTTAAATGTTTTTCTTGGTTTACCTCTTACTCTATTATCCCTTCAATATTTTGCTTTATTTTACCCTTTTTGATATTTCTCAGTGTCTGCAGAGCAGATGTGGCCATGCTATGAGAGCAATTAGTTTTGTCTAGAAATTATAGCTGATAATCTGGTTAGAGATTATTGCTGATATTTCAGAGGTTAAAGTTGGAAGTCTATAGATAATTTCTGGCAGTTTAGAGATTATAGCTGATAGTTGAGAGATTAAAGTTGGAAGTCTATAGATAATATCTGGCAGTTTAGAGATTATAGCTGATAGTTGAGAGGTTAAAGTTGGAAGTCTATAGATAATATCTGGCAGTTTAGAGATTATAGCTGATAGTTGAGAGGTTAAAGTTGGAAGTCTATAGATAATATCTGGCAGTTTAGAGATTATATCTGATAGTTGAGAGGTTAAAGTTGGAAGTCTATAGATAATATCTGGCAGTTTAGAGATTATATCTGATAGTTGAGAGGTTAAAGTTGGAAGTCTATAGATAACATCTGGCAGTTTAGAGATTATATCTGATAGTTGAGAGGTTAAAGTTGGAAGTCTATAGATAACATCTGGCAGTTTAGAGAGTTATATCTGATAGTTGAGAGGTTAAAGTTGGAAGTCTATAGATAACATGTGGCAGTTTAGAGATTATATCTGACTTTTTTTTTTACAAGATATAGTTGGCAGTCTAGAGATTGTAGCTGAAAGTTTAGTGGTTATACATAAATTCACATGTATTGTTTGGGGCTCATAGAAATAGATGAAAGTAGAGACTAGAGGACACATTATGCAACATAAACATTGAAAACTATAGTAAAGCATCAGAATGTGAACCTGTCGCCTCCAAATGGTGACAAGGCCTCACTGCAGAAACAAGTATACTTCTATTCATGACCAACTAGTGAGAACCAGTGCAACGAGTCTTATATTTATGTTAGAATGATGTATTTAAAAAAGCACTTTATACGAATCTATGGCCTGAATTCACTGACATTACTTATGATGTGGTATAGAAAAATATGCCAGGGATTTCAGTTTCCGGACATAATATAATGTATACATTTTATTTCCTTCTAGATGGTTCCATGGTGGCCATTGGATCACGAGACAACTACATCTACATTTACAATGTTTCTGATGATGGTCGGAAGTATTCAAAAGTTGGCAGGTGTTCAGTAAGTGGCCATCTTTGTTTTTCTTTGGCATCCCTGGCAACTTATATGGTGTAATGTGCATCATTATATGTGTGTTGTCTTTATTGTGTCCCCATATATGTAGATCAAGACTGCGTCCTCTTTTCTGACCAGTACCATTCTGATGGAGACCTGCAGTAGAAAAGTAATGAAATGCTGAAATTGCTCTTGTGTTGAAAGTTGATATGGATATTTTTTTTTAATCAAGAGCTGAGAAGAATAGACTAGTGTTGGATGGGACAAATATTGTTGGATGGGAGACATATTGTTGGATGGGACACCTGAGGATAGTTTAACTAGACACTCCCTTGCTTGGAAGTCAAAGGGCGTAGGGAATATTAGGAGACCTGAAGACAAGGAGAAGAGCTTTAGAGACCGATGAATATTATGGGGAGAACATGGACGATAAGATAAGATGACTTGGTTAAGGTTCTATGCCTCAAGGATAAAAGGCAAAAGAAGACGAAGACATGGTCTTTTGTCCATTTTATCATAATAATATTTAATTATAGTTACATTTGTCATTGTGTAGCAGATCTATTAAGAACTCCACTTTCATCAGGGGGTGTTGAAAAGTCTCTCAACCTCTGGCCATTTCTCCAGCCTCATGTACTTTCATGCCAAAAATGTCTGCTATGTTTTGTGTCCCTCTTCCTGCTGATATACCCCAGCCTCTTCTACCAGGAACTATATCATCCGCCACTGTACTCTCCAAGCCACGGTGATGTTTAATCAAGTATTTCAGTTTCTGAGACATGCTACTCTATATGAGCCAGTCTTTGGCCCAGATCTGGTAGAATTTTCAGAGATGTTATTGTTCTTGGACCACGATATTCTAAGAACTTTTCTGTAGTAATTGAGCTCAAAAGTCCCAATTTGATTCTTTATTGACTGCAAAATTGTCCGTAACTTACATCCACATGTTGATGCATGTCCTTGAAAATGTCACTGTGACTTGTTTGCTGGCATTGTCGCTCCATTAATACATGACTAATTACCCTAGAATCATTAGATTCTGTCAAGGGAGACTGACCACTTATATGTTTATTCACTATGCAATATCTAAGGACTATAAAAAAAAAGTAAATATAATGCATTCGTAGACTGACCATCTGTCTGTTTATGTTTAAGGGTCATTCCAGTTTCATCACCCACATTGATTGGTCAGAGGATGGGCAGTACTTGGCCAGCAATTCCGGAGATTATGAGCTTCTGTACTGTAAGTTGTCAAGTGTTGTATGTAAGTGGTTGATGTGTAAAGTGTTGTATATAAGTGGTTGATGTGTAAAGTGTTGTATATAAGTGGTTGATGTGTAAAGTGTTGTATATAAGTGGTTGATGTGTAAAGTGGTGTATGTAAGTGGTTGATGTGTAAAGTGTTGTATATAAGAGGTTGATATGTAAAGTGTTGTATATAAGTGGTTGATGTGTAAAGTGTTGTATATAAGTGGTTGATGTGTAAAGTGTTGTATATAAGTGGTTGATGTGTAAAGTATTGTATATAAGTGGTTGATGTGTAAAGTGTTGTATATAAGTGGTTGATGTGTAAAGTGTTGTATGTAAGTGGTTGATGTGTAAAGTGTTGTATATAAGTGGTTGATGTGTAAAGTGTTGTATGTAAGTGGTTGATGTGTAAACTGTTGTATGTAAGTGGTTGATGTGTAAAGTGTTGTATATAAGTGGTTGATGTGTAAAGTGTTGTATATAAGTGGTTGATGTGTAAAGTGTTGTATATAAGTGGTTGATGTGTAAAGTGTTGTATATAAGTGGTTGATGTGTAAAGTGTTGAATGTAAGTGGTTGAGTTGTAAAGTGTTGTATGTAAGTGCTTGATGTGTAAAGTGTTGTATATAAGAGGTTGATGTGTAAAGTGTTGTATATAAGAGGTTGATGTGTAAAGTGTTGTATGTAAGTGGTTGATGTGTAAAGTGTTGTATGTAAGTGGTTGATGTGTAAAGTGTTGAATGTAAGTGGTTGAGTTGTAAAGTGTTGTATGTAAGTGCTTGATGTGTAAAGTGTTGTATATAAGAGGTTGATGTGTAAAGTGTTGTATATAAGAGGTTGATGTGTAAAGTGTTGTATGTAAGTGCTTGATGTGTAAAGTGTTGCATGTAAGTGGTTAATTTGTAAAGTGCTGTATGTAAGTGGTTCAGTTTTTAAGTGTTGCAAGTGGTTTATATTTAAAGTTTTGAATTAAGCAGTTGATTTGTGAAGTGTTGTATATAAGTGGTTAATTTGTAAAATGTTGTATATTAGCGGCTAATTTGTAAAGTGATGTATGGTAAGTGATTAATTTGTAAAGTGTTACAGATAAGTGGTTAACTTGTAAAGTGTTGTGTTAATGTTTCTTCTGCCTGAGCCATCCATGATTTTCCTCTGATCAGCTTGTGGCCCTTAACTGTGTTCAGGACTTCATGCAGGGAGTGTTCCATGTTTGCAGCCACTCAGAGATATGATTTAGCCTGCAGCACCTTGCGCCTGTCTGCAATTGTGGTGTTTGTGTGGCAGAGCTTCCCTTCTCCTCTGCAAGACGAGAATCCAGTGGGGTGTGCAGGAACAGTACTGAAACCTCACATCTTGGAGAGGCATAGTAGGATGTAACCAGGTCATGGTTCAGCTTAGCACACACGGACTGGCAGGGTTCGGACCTAGATTGGCTGTATTTCCTCTACAAGTTTTAGGTATTTCATTGTCTACACCCAAACCCAAGGAAACCGATCAGTCTACAAAATAATTAGCTTCACATTATATCCTCAATATGTCACATGACAAGGAAACGGGAGACTTTAGCTGAATTTAGCTACACTGTATCAGGTGCTTAAGTTGCCAGAGCACACTGTTAATTTTTAGCTACACCATCTTCATTTTGTTAACAAAACAATCCACAAGCAGAAATCTGCTCTGGGTCTGTGAAGTGTTAGGGCTGTTGCATTCTGTAGGTCTGAGTGTTAGTGCCATCGCATTCTGTAGGCCTGAGTGCATGGACGAATAGGTGGTCAGTCTCACCCTCACTTAATGGATGATAAATGCAGGCAACGGTGATCTTGCATCTGTGACCTTGATCATTACATTATCAGTGTTACCTCCTGGAGATAACACTAGTTCACTCACTGTTCATTTTGTTAAAATATTGGTTTTATTGTTAGAATTAGGAAAACAATGTTTTGACATTGCTCTGAAACGTCAATAACTAGAGATCTGATTGTTTCTCCAGGGACTGCCAGCAGCTGCAAAATGTTGACCAACCAGGCAGTGACCAGAGACATCAAGTGGGCAACCCAGAACAACATCCTGGGGTTTAATACTGCAGGTAGGCCTGTCTAATAGCGTGGACAAGGTGACTACTTATTTGTATATCTGACAGTAGTTGTCTGAGAGAGATGGTTCTGTGCAATATGGGGAGAGGTCTCTGGGGATTCTCGGCAAAAGTCTAGGGGAGAATATTGCTGTGGATAATAAAGTCCACCTTCATTACAGCTCTCATAAGAGCCTCGGACAGTCAGCAATCCACTCATTTGATGGAGCGGCTGATCCTCATGCAAGGACACCACCTCAAGTATGAGGTGGCTGTGATCACGTAAGTTTTGAAGTGGGTAACAGATACTTGAATCACCAAAGCAGTCATAATGTCTAATTCCCAGTGAATATTACGTAAAGTTCATAATGGACAGATGTGGCTTGGGTGGATACCAACCATTGATAACTCTCTCTTGCAAGGACTTGCACAGATATACTGTATACTATAAGGATATACACAGATATACAGAGCATGCAGAAGTGTGAGGTAAGAGGAAGTGGGTCGGTTGGCAGCATCAAGAGTACTAGTGGTTGGAACAGTTATCATAAAACAATTGAGACATACTGAAGACTGTCAGTGGTTGGAACAGTTATCATAAAACAATTCAGACATACTGAAGACTGTGTCTGATAGAGACTTGGAACAGTTATCATAAAACAATTGAGACGTACTGAAGACTGTGTCTGATAGAGACTTGGAACAGTTATCATAAAACAATTGAGACATACTGAAGACTGTGTCTGATAGAGACTTGGAACAGTTATCATAAAACAATTGAGACATACTGAAGACTGTGTCTGATAGAGACTTGGATGAAGCAACATGTTCAAGGATGCTCAATTTAGTAGTTATGTGTGGGTCTGATAGGGAAGGATGTAAGAGAGGATGATCTCGACATTTTTACAACCAGTGAGTCAGTGAAACAATTTACACCTTGTCTGGGTATTTACATTTGCTGTGGGAGATGGAACAACTGGGAATGCAAAATCCACGGATCAGAAAAGGTTTGTTTATTCCCAGTTTTGTTGGTTGGGCTGCTTCTCAGATGTTGAAATAAGCATTCCAGTATAAGCATTCTGGATGTAGCAAGCATCATCAGCATTTTTGGCAGTTTGCGATTTAGCAGGCAGTTAATTATGTTCAGTAATTTGCCTTCTTTTATCTATTTGCCGTCTTTTACCTTTTTTTTGTTGTTGTTTCTTTTGATTTTCTTGTTTGTTGACAAAGACATTGGTAAAAATGTTTGTTTTTATCTCTGTCCTGTACAGTGACCTGCATGTTTTTATCTTTATTTGTTGATATTTTGTGTTTTTATTTGACCCCTTGATGTCAGAGGTCTGTGTGTTTCCATTTGTTGATATTTTGTGTTTTTATTTGACCCCTTGATGTCAGAGGTCTGTGTGTTTCCATTTGTTGATATTTTTTGTTTTTATTTGACCCCTTGATGTCAGAGGTCTGTGTGTTTCCATTTGTTGATATTTTGTGTTTTTATTTGCATCCCATTATGTCTAAGGTCTGTGACAGCGGTGGCTAACAAGCAGCCTTTTCTGATAACCATGTGTTCAAATCTAATTTTGGCCAGTATTTTATTTTTAGTAATCCATGTTCCCAGGTCGACCCCTGCTTAAAATGGGTACCAGGACTTTCCTGGGTAGTAGAAGCAGCTGGCATGTTATCGACCACATCACCCAATGAGTGCCAATCATTCCAATAATATGGAACCGGCACCACATGGCCAAACAGCTCATGGTGTGGAAAGGAGTCCTGCTGTTTACTGTACTTGATGTCAGAAATGTTTATTTCTTTTTGAATCATTGTTTGGCTTCTGCGATCCTAGATTTTATTTGAACTTTGTAATGATCGTGTTTTGTAATGATCTGGTCCAGACTGAGAAACCTTTGCACTTTTTCAGTGACCATTCTCTCAAGTTTTGGTGGTACATTTTCAACACCTTTATCTCATGTTTTGGTACTTTCTCAGCAGCCATTCTCTCATTTTTTGTACTTTTCAGTGGCATTCTCTCATTAGTTGCACTCATTCAGTGGCCATTCTCTCACTAGTTGCATTTATTCAGCGCAATTCACTCATTTTTTTTGTACTTTTCAGTGGCATTCTCTCATTAGTTGCACTCATTCAATGGCCATTCTCTCACTAGTTGCATTTATTCAGCGCCATTCTTTTTTGTACTTTTCAGTGGCATTCTCTCATTAGTTGCACTCATTCAGTGGCCATTCTCTCATTTATTGCACATTTCATCAGCCATTCTCTTTAGTTGCATTTTCAGTGGTTCTTATTTGTTGCATTTATTCATTGGTCATTCTCTTAATTATTTATTACACTTTTCATTGGCCATTCTCTCATTTGTTATATAAATATTACTTTTGTCTTTTTAATTTCATTTTCTTGACTTTACTTCAGGCAGACATAATTGAAAAGGATTCCATGTAGATGTGGTTATTGACCTATTGACTCTTAGCTCTCCTTTCTTTGAAATAACAAAAAATGTGTCTTGCAGGTATATGGCCAGAAGGTGCAGATGGCACAGACATCAATGGCTGCTGTAAATCTCACAACGAGAGAATGGTTGCAACTTGTGATGACTTTGGCAAAGTGAACTTGTTTGCTTTTCCAGCAAATCGTCCCAAGGTGAGAATGTTCTAGATCATGAATTCCTAACCATTTTGTCTCACTTTTTACATCATGTCATTAGTCCATACTTTGCCAGGATAAATTGTTTACATTTGTCAAACACTGATCTATCTATTACTGTCATCATCATCATTATCATTATCCTGATCATTATCATTTGCCATGACAAAAGGAACATTTCACAAGCTTAAGAAATATATTTTTGTTAATCAAAGTGAGAAAAAGAGTTCTTAAGAGCTATATCTAGCCAATCCTGATATATGGAAGTGAAACATGGACAATTAATAAACTAGTGAGGAAGTAAGTGGAAGCTGCAGAATTGTGATTTTACAGAAAAATAATGACACTAATGGATAGATAAAAAAAAGTGTAAAGAAGATATCTTGAAAGAAGTTAACTCACAAAGAAAACTGGCCATTATAATAAAAAACAGTCTGTCTTCTTTGGGAAAGTCATAAAAAAATGAAAGTTAAAGTACATCGTGACAACGGGAAAGTTGCAGGAGAAGATGCAAGATAGTTTGGCATCCTGGCATGGAGGGAAATCATTATCGGGAATTATTGGCAGTACACGAGACGGAAGGCTGTGGACAAACATGATCACAAGCACCACATGATGTGGACTGCAAGAAGAAGGATGATATATAATCCAGCTTTTTATGATTTTATATTTACAACTTTTCATTAAGTAAATATTTCATTCAACTCACTTTATGAACAATGAAGATTAAATGAACACACACAAGCTAGGGTCTTATTTATAAACAATGTATTATATGCCATCCATTCAGTCTGCACTGACTTGTTTTCCTAATGTGCCCTTTATTTTGCTCTTCAGAGTGCTTTCCATACCTACAAAGGCCATAGCAGTCATGTGACATCAGTCAGCTTCCTGTTTGATGATTCCCGTCTGATCTCCACCGGAGGGAAGGATGCTGCCGTCATGCAGTGGCAGGTTTTGTAACTGCCAACACTCAGCAGAAGTGGGAGATCAGCAGTTAGAGTTATCCCCCCATTACATGTTGGGGTGTTTTTGATATTTGTTATTGTAACTTAATGTTCTGATATTGTCTTTAGCCTGTTTACTATTTGGAACTTGCCACCATCATAGTGAGGTCTTTTTAAAAATTAGATTAGGCTCATCATCACAAAATATCTTTCCAAGTGCAGGTTGACTCTTATGCAGGAGAGACCATGCCCCTTCAGTCTGCAGTGTCCATAGAGATGAGATCTCTGCCCACCCAGGTAATATCCATGTGAAGTGTTCCTCAGTCAGGTGAATGATACACAAAAACTCAAAGAGAGTAATCAATTCATAAAATAAAACTGAACATATGGTCTTTCCTTACAGAACTGTTTCTCAACTTCCTGGTCAAATCTGACTTTCCACCAATGGAAGAAGTCATTGTGGCCGGTTCAAATGGGTTAAAGGTCAGGGGTTCAAGTTCATGGCACGAGGTTCATGGCAACCCATCAATATCAATTATATTGTCACATCATATGGATGTATTGTTTGACTGGTGGATTATATGATTGAGTGGATTCAAGTACTATCATTATTAAGCTGTAAAACCATTTGTAATTCAATCTAATCATTCAGATCACACTTGGAGAATCTTAACTCAGTACATGAATTCCACAGAACTAGAGAGGATCCATACAAACTATAAATATTCTGTTGTGGGTAGGTTCATTACATTCCCGAGTTTTTGCTTGAAGGAAGTTAGGTATTATAAGTTGGGTAGGCCTGTAGTGACTGCCTAGCATGGATATCACCCCCCCCCCCACACACACACACACACACACACTCACACACACACACACACACAGAGAGAGAGAGAGAGAGAGAGAGAGATGCAACAAACCAGTCTTGAACCTGCGATATGGATATTTGTCTGTTGTGTAGTACCAGTAGTTGGGACACTCAACATGGATACAACAGACATTCTGAAGACTATCTATGAACGAATGCTGGTTGAGGACACAACATATGAAACAACATATTTGTTTCTGTGTGTTTGTGTTTAAGACTTATGAGGGGATGAATCTGACATGTTTGCAACAAATGTGTTTGTGGAAGATTAGCACCTACATCTGATGACATTTGCTGGAGAGATGGAGCGTCTATGGATTTGACCAGAGTGCTGTGATGTTGATTCCTAGAGACCAAGGCTAATCAGTTGTGTCCTGTTCACAACTGAAAATGATCACAGATCTTATCTTTGACATGTTGATAAGCATAATGTTTCATATTGTTAGGGTGGTCTTGTGTCCATTTTTTCCCATAAGAAGCTTTTATAGAAGTTTTTGCTGTTTCATAAATTGTGCTTACATCATTTTTGTGGAGATGGGCTCAGCTTCTGTCTTATCCGCATCCTCATTGCCCGACCTGGAATGTTGCAGTTGGCTTGTATCCTATGAATTATGTATGTGTCAAACTTGTAGCCAAGTTTTCAAGATTATATGATTATTCCCAAGAACTCATATAAAAGATATCAAATCCAGAAAGGACAAACAGCACATACATGTCGTGATTGTAACAGACTCACAGAGAATCTTGAGAGGGGTGAAGACAGGCGTGCTTTGAGCAGAGTGACATAATCAGTTAAAATATCAAAGATAGAGAGCACTCATTGGATCTTTTCCCTAGGACATGCTGGTATGCTGGGAAATGAACAGGATGACAGATTGGCTGGGTCTGCGCCACTGAGCAGAATACTGTTGCACGATAAGACAGATATGGTTAGAGTGCTTTGAGATCATGTATATAGTGTGGACAAACAGAGAAATCATCACGGCTGGGAGAGACCAGAGGATCTGGTAGACAGTACTCCGAGGAAAGACTAGAAGGACAATGACCAGCCTCCAGCTGGTACCATTAGTATTGGGACTCTTCACTGGTTGTTGAAGATGGGGACCAAGGAGCAGTTGTGGGAATGTTCCGTGTGCTATGATGTCAGTTCTTGACTCACCTCTACTCAAATCCAGGGACCTGCAATTTAATTGAGCAAACAAAATGAAATTGTGACCTACAAGTTATGTGAAGCCAAAAATACAAAACTAACAAGTAATAGTGACAAGATGATTAATTATGTGGTGTAATCTGTGACTGATTTGTGTAATATTTCTTGTACTTTGCATTTCATGTTTAGATGTTCTGTTATGTTGTTTTTTTTGTTTGATTATGCTAGCAATATATTTCTTTTATACTAGTCAGTTGCTGAAAATGAATGCTTGGATGTTTCAAACATGTTTACAGAAGTTATATTTCCCTGATTGTCACACACATGAGCTTTTATACAATTCACTTTTATGTGATTAAAGCTTCATTTTTGATGATAATTACTGTTATACTTATCGGTTGTTCTAAATGTAATGTTTTAAAAATAACTTTGCCATCATTATTTCTCAATTTGCCCATTTGTTCACATTCATTTCTAACCAGTATTTCATGTCCTTTTGTTATTTGTTTTCTCATATAAACTTCTGGTTTTTGCAGTAATGTTCACAGTTCCATTTTCCACATTTTCTTTCTGTTCAGTTTGAACAGTCAGTTATTTTAACTTTAACTCCTTGTTTTCTGTAATCATATTTAACTATTAGCATCTGTCATTTGGGAGCTGTGGTGGCTAGATAGCTGTGGTAGCTAGATAGCTGTAGTAGCTAGGTAGCTGTGGTGGCTAGGTAGCTAGATACCCACCTTCCAGTTTCAAATCAGGATTGAACGGGTTTTAAAGATAGAACATTGCTTCAAGGTTGAGCAGTCTAAAATGGATACCAAGAAATGTTTGGAAAGTAAAGGCGGGTGGCCGACATTATACTGACCACATCAGCCACCAAGTGCCGACTGGTCTATACAAATATGGGTTTAGCACCATATACCTAATCCACTGTAAGGATTGTAAAAGGGTCGGGTACTTTGATTGAAATCGTTCCGATTTCCTGATTTCATTCCATCAATATTTAACGTCTGCTGCATGCAACTTTCATTCTGTATTTCTCCCCATTCGTGTTTTTATTGTCACTTTCATTCTGTATTTCATCCCCCATTCATGTTTTTATTGTCACTCATTCTTTTTTCTTCCATTTTTAACATCGGTTATTTTCAATTATTCATTATTTTTGTTCATTTGTGTTTCAGCTTTGTTGTCACTGTCATTCCTCTCTGTAAAATAGATGGTAATTGCAGAGACAGAACATAACAAAACTGTTAACATTCAACTTTGTGACTGTACAATTCGAACTAAATGTCGTGCTGTTGTAAATCTATTCTAAACTCACGGGAATCTCGTACATGATGTTTTTCTGCCAGATAATACATTTATTGATTATATTACAGTGTGTCCAGTGTTCTATGTTGTCCATATATGTGGGGGTATCAACTTTCAACTCCGGACAAGTCCATAGGTGCTCAGATCTTCTCCCCCAAACATATGCATCAGCGTCCGGCAGCTAATAGTGCCAATTCTGTTTTGGCTGATGAGCCCCTCATTCTTCTAATGTACTTCTAGTCTTATCATGCCAGTTCTGACTCAAGTCTATTATTCTGGACAATGATTCACTGGCGTCAAAGTTCTCCGCTCTTGACATCTATCCAAAGGTATCATTAATATTGGTGCGATCCATGGACTGGTCATCTGCAGGGGTTGCAGAGTTTACCATCTAGTTCATTTCCCTCAACTCCCCCACGTCCCAGAATGAAGAAGGTGACTCTACGTACAACATACCTTCGCAGTGATTCAATCCACTGTCTACGTACAGAATCGGCCTTGACCTTCTCAAGACATTTCTTGGTACTCATTTTAGGCAGAGTAGACTGGAGCATTGATCAATTTTTAAAAATGTGAATCTGCACCGTTGCAAATCAAACCGATCAGTTTGTGTGTTGACTCCCTTCTGTGCCATGACACAAGACTGTCAAGAATCTTCTCACGCTGTCTTCCTCTATCTCTCTTTCCACAAATCTTTCCAGTTGTCACAACATGTTCCAGCTTTTATCTTCTCATAACATGCCCCCCCCCCCAAAAAAAAAAGATTACTGCCTCTTTCTGATGTTTGTGATAAGCTGTCTTTGCTACTCAGCTTACCTTAAAACATCCTCATTGCTGATTTTGGTTGTCCAATTAATTTTTAGCATTCTTCTATAAAACAACATCTCCAAGGCTTCCAGGGATTTTTTCGCCTGTTTACTAATTGTCCAGGATTTGCAGCTGTATGTTAAAACTGGTTCTATATAACATGCAAGAACATTGCCCATAATAAACATTAAATCACCTCTGTTATGTCTCCACCTAGTAGAGGGGTATGAGTATTTCAATGATGGTAGCACAGCAACTGGTAGGGTCTCCCATGTCGGACTGGTCAAGGGATAGGAACAAGATGAAGACAGACACAAACCTGCTGCCTTGCAGGTAGCCTGTTAGTTAATTGCTTATCCTTTACAGGGGGTAGCAGTGCTTGCTTGCTTGTGTTCGCTGGCTGTGAACTCCAGCGTCAAGTCCTGTATGTCGGATGAAGACATCCTGTTGTCCAACATCAGTGTGATGTCATACAGGACCTGAGGTTTGCATGAGTATCCGTTGTCCCATGTCTGGCTTATTGGTGTGCAGACTGGTGGTTCCTCGCCGTGCAGGCAGATACTCTCCGACTTCAGAAGAATCAGCGATCCTACTACGTTAGCCAGGACCCCAAAGGGACCTGTTTCCCAGGACGCATGGCTAGGACGTGTTAGTAGGTCTTGGCCAGTATAGAACCTGGTCCCGGTGTCTTGGAAACACCTCTGAGTCCCGGTGTCTTGGAAACACCTCTGAGTCCCGGTGTCTTGGAAACACCTCTGCGTACCGGGGTAGCAGTCAACCCCAACATTTTCTAGCTGTGTGTGATTTCTGCACAAGTTTACGTTTAGTTTGCCATTGCTTTCTGACCAACCAGTACTCATATCATTGTAAGTAAACCAATGCAAGGCAGTTTGCTTCCAAATGATGTGCAGCTGTGTGTTTTCGAATGAGGTTTGTGGGATTACAAATTGAATGTGTAACCCCTTCACAACAGAGCCTGTAGATTGTGGCTAGTTAAATTGCTAGGGAAAGCAAACACTGAAAAAATGCTTGTTGAAGTTGGGTGTACTGAACCACATGCTTGATGAAACAATGCAATGTAATTAACCAAATGATGAATGTCATGAAATTTGAAGTGGCTTCGAAGGAACACTGATGGGCATGGTCGCCCAGGAAGAAAAGGCAGAGGTCGCCCAGCAAGAAGAAGATGGATACAGGACACTGCAGATACTTTAGGCAAGAAGGTGCACAATGCTGGACAGATTTTTAAAGATCGAGAAGCTTTTTGGCGAGTTGTGAGAAAAACCATTCTGCAAATGATCTGTGACACGATGACAATGATCACTTCATTTACAGTGTAATGAAACAAATCAAAACAATGATTTTCCCGTAGTGAATGTGAATAACGAAGACACTAACAATAGATTGCACGATTTATTGCTTGGCATAATTTGCTGCATCTCGTCAGGTACATACTGCAGAAACCACATAACATACAGTAAAATGACTAGATAAATCCTTCAAGCTGAAATATACACATGTTCACACATTAATGTCAGTTGTCTACCACCGTAATTTTAAACTATCATGTCTTTCTGTTTGCACACAACTGACCTGCATAGATTAATCATGATGGCTTTTGCGAACTTTAACAAGCAACTATTTTGTGTGTTAAACAACAAGGTGATGGAAATCTGGCCACACCGACACACCACAAACCTCCTACGTCATTAATTACATGGCACGTTTTGGAAACCTGTTACATGATTGATAGAGACAATGTATTTTGTGTGTTGTTTAAAGTTCACAAAAGCCATCATGATTAATCTACATAAGCCAGTTTTGTGCAAACAGAAAGACTTGATAGTCAGTTTAAAATTACCGTGGTAGACAATTGACATTACTGTGTGAACATGTGTATATTTCAGCTTGAATTAATTATCTAGTTGTTTTACTTTACGTTGTGTGATTTCTGCAGCATGTACCTGACGAGATGCAGCGAAATATGCCAGGTAATAAATCATGCAATCTATTGTTTGCGTCTTCGTAATTCAAAATAATGAAACGAAGTTTACACTCAAGATGTTTCAATGAAATTCCTGCCACTTTAATCGGGTCGTCTTCCTCCTCCTCTTTTTCATCTTCTTAATAAACAATTAAGATCATCTTGATGAAACACCAGTGACTTATGAGAGTATGGAGCCGGTCGCTCAAAGTCGTGGCGTGCTGATGAGCGTAATCTAACCTAGGAATCAACATACAGCTGAAAGATGCAGATGTTGACCACAATATCCTGAAACAGGATGGAAACGTGGGGAAAAAAATCTTGATGAAACACATCTTTCATTTTGTTAACTTTTATTGAAATCATGCATCTGAAGATAAACATTGTATAAGTTCAGTTCTGAATCAGAACTTGGCTGCACAAACATAAAACAAAAGGATATCAATAAGAGAATAGAGCTGACACAGAAGAATGTACAAACAAATACAATCACAGTGGTCAACCATATCTCGCAGCATATACAGTTATGCCTCTCATACACACATCATCATCATCTGACAATCATGGTTGCCCATCTCACAGCTGACAATGACAGAATATTACTAACTGTCGCCGCTGACAATGACAATAATACATTGTCAATCTAAAAATAACATACTTAATGAACAGCACTGGCCGAGACAATAATGGTACGCAAAAATATCAAAGAGAGCAATCAATCAATTAATAAAATAAAACTAAATGTGTGGTACGTCCTTACAAAACCGTGTCTCAACTTTGTGGTCAAATCCCCCCCCCCCCTCCCAGTGGAAAGAGTCACAGTGATCAGTTAAAACAGGTTAAAGGTCACAGGATGGACTTCATGGCACCAGGTCTTACACCGTGAGGCTCAGTCTCTCGCTGCAGAACGGTGTCAGCTGCCTGCCGAGATCATTTCCCAAATATTGAACTCTTATAGCTCCAGCGATGACCCCCAGTGGTCTCAGGAAACACTGCACTCATAGTCTGAATGAAGCAGTCCGAAAACGACCTTCAGAGCAGGAGGCAGACAGCTTCATCACTTGTTCATGAAGACTCTCTAGTGGCCAGTATGTATGCTTACTATGAAAGGGGCCTGGGTTCAATCCTCAAAGTGGCAGGATTCTGGTCTCCCAACCGGTGTAACTCTTGAGTGAACCCAGCAGGATTCTGGTCTCCCAACCGGTGTAACTCTTGAGTGAACCCAGCAGGATTCTGGTCTCCCAACCGGTGTAACTCTTGAGTGAACCCAGCAGGATTCTGGTCTCCCAACCGGTGTAACTCTTGAGTGAACCCAGCAGGATTCTGGTCTCCCAACCGGTGTAACTCTTGAGTGAACCCAGCAGGATTCTGGTCTCCCAACCGGTGTAACTCTTGAGTGAACCCAGCAGGATTCTGGTCTCCCAACCGGTGTAACTCTTGAGTGAACCCAGCAGGATTCTGGTCTCCCAACCGGTGTAACTCTTGAGTGAACCCAGCAGGATTCTGGTCTCCCAACCGGTGTAACTCTTGAGTGAACCCAGCAGGATTCTGGTCTCCCAACCAGTGTAACTCTTGAGTGAACCCAGCAGGATTCGGGTCTCCCAACCGGTGTAACTCTTGAGTGAACCCAGCAGGATTCGGGTCTCCCAACCAGTGTAACTCTTGAGTGAACCCAGTCTCAAAATAGCTACTGGATAGTGTTCTGGGAAGGAACAGTTGTGAGGAGGGAAACTGCATCACCCCACCTCAATATGCCATGACCTAGAAGATGTGAAGGTGTAAAACATCAATATCTAACTTCAGTGCCTACCTGGGGATTATCTTCACTCGTGGAAAAACACGGGGTGAAAATGAAAATTGCTGCAGGATTTTGAATTTGTGGTTATTTTAAATGCTAGATCCCGACATTTACTGCACAATAATTACAGGATTTATAATTTGTGGTTATTTTAACTGTTGATCCTGACATTTACTGTAAAAAATAACAAGGGTATTTATAATGTGTGGTTATTTTAACTGCTGGATCCTGATATTTGCATAAACTGCAAATATGTAAGAGAAAAACTGTAAGAGAATTTGTTGTTATAATTGCGCTGTGGTGAAGGGGGTCATTAACGTGATTCACAATACTGCTTACCACGTTCAAAATCACTTGTGGTGTATTTGGAAGCAGATCGCCTTGGTTGATTTTTAACAATGGTATAAACGTCGGTTGTTCAGAAAGCAATGGCAAACTACTGAACATAAACTTGCTGTGTAAATCACACACAGCCAAGACATGCTGTAAAAGACACGCAATTAACTTACAGTACAATTTCGGATGACCAAGATACTAAACTTTGACCTTAGCCAAAAGGCAGAGAAGCGATGTCATGAAACTGATACACTAAGCAAGACTGTAAAACAGAAACTGACAGTAACAAAATGCCAACAGCACAAGCTCTTTATACAAATTATGTGAAACACAAAAACTAAGTTAAATAAAAGTAACATGTCTAATATTCAGAGGAATAATAAATATCAAACATTAAAGGGGGAGCAATCAAATGCATGGATGAGACAGGAACACTGAGCTGATCCACAACTCTGGTGATCGAGTGAAATGGCGAGTCATGACCCCCCACGCTTTCCGGCAAGGCATATGATTGATTGATTGAATCAAATGCATGCAATATTCAAGGGGAACAACCAGTTATGTAATACTCACGGGGGAAACAACTAGTCATGTAATACTCAGGGGTAATAACAGGCCATCTAATAATCAAGGGAAACAACCACTCATTAATAACTCAAAGGGGAACCAATTAAAATCATCTAATACTTACGAGCCGGTCTCTCTGGCTGAGGGGTTACACCACTTTCTCCGTAATCCCGTTTATCCACGCAGGGTCTTGCAGCGAGGCGAGAATTGGAAGCGGTTTGACCCGTGCTCGTGACTTGCAGGATAATGAGCCGGCCACTCAGAAAGCAATGGCAAACTACTGAGCGTAATCTTGCCAAGAAATCAACATACAGCTGAAAGATGCTGATGTTGACAGCGATGTCCTGTAAAGGATATGCAAAACATTTATTTATAGTACTTACGAGGCCAGCCTCTGTGACGAAGGGCTTACGGGCGCGATTCGTAATCCCATATACCCGCGTTCGAAACACAGCTGCGCGCGATTTGGCAACAGACTGCATTGTGTTGGTTTTGCATTGGTATCAGTGCTGGTTGTTCAGAAAGCAATGGCAAACTACTGAATGTAAACTTGCCAAGAGATCACAGTGACAGAAATGCTGGTATTACTGCAATGTCCTGTAAAAAGGATATGCACACACACAAAATACTTATGAGAGGACAATCAAAATTACCTAAAACTCAAGGGTGCCCAATCAAACATAATTAACTTGCATGGGGTAACAGTCAAAGTCACTTAATTCAAACGAGGAACAATCCGAAAGCTGAGCAGATTGACAGCGTGGAACAGATGACAATCAGTGGCTGAACTGATCTAGAACACAAAGAAGAGATAACTGGGAGGGGACATGATCACGTGCATCTCCTTGTCTACTACATGACGATGATGATAAATTGCTGAACCACAGCTAAGGAGATACATCACGAAGAACTGAACTCTGGGCTCTCAAGGCAGCAGGTCAGCAAGCTACCAGGCTACAACACAGAAGCCATCTGCATATATCATAAACATAATTTCTGACCAGCGAAATCAAAGAAATGACGTTTCTCTAACAAACCAACAACCAATTCCTTCATACCATATCATAAATGTGTGGCAGAGTTGCAGGTGAAGATGATTCGAAGAAGTAGATACCTGGCCCGCAATATAGACAATCTGCATCCACTGACCTCTGGGAACGACTAAGCACTTATGGGTTTTCCTCAAATAAAGTAACGTCAATTATTCAACATGATCATAATGATGACGCAGCAGTGAGATCAGTGACGTACAAAGTCAACAACAAGATAGATAGATATATTCTTTGAGGGGAGGAATACATTTGCCATTTTAAAAGCCACATAAACATCTCAATAACTTTAAACCTGTTGTAGAAGATATAAAAACATAATCTGACCCCTAAAAAATTGGGGTTTTTAAAATTAAATATTACAGAAAAGTTTTTAGAAAATCCTGGACCAATAAAAAGTAAAATACTGACATCTTAAGAGACCTGAACATGAAAAAGACTCACAAAATACATTGTGTCTCAGTGGCTTGGAGAGAACAGTGCTATAAGGCATGGTTTCTGGTAGAAGAGGAAAGACACTGGATCCACAGAGATGTAGTTTCTCTCTAGAATGCTAAGGATCCAACAGACAGCTAAGATTACTAGTATCCGACTAAGGTGAGACAAATTCATAGACATTTAATTACCCTGTTCTGTGGCGATGGGTGACAAATGCAATTCATAATCCTACATACCATGATCGAAACACAGCAGCGGGTGATTTGGAAGCAGACGGCCTTGCATTGATTTACATACAATGGTATGAGTGCTGGTCATTCAGAAAGCAATGGCAAACTACTGAACATAAACTTGTCCAGGAATCACAAACAGCCCAAAATAAAGAATAAGTGAAAATAACAGGTTAAAAATGGGGGAAATACAGAATGAAAGTGACAATAAAAACATGAATGGGGTTCACTGCTACATCCTGTAATTAAATTTAAATTACCCACATCAAGATAAAAAAAAAAAAGGCATAATTCTTGGGGTCAATTGATGAGATGAGAGGATCTGGTAAAGATTGTGACAGTTGGGAGGCAAGGTTTGACCAACACAAAGATGAACACAGGACACTGCAGACATCTTGAGCATGAGAGTTGATGGCCAGGAAAACTGACAATAGATTGAGACATTTTGTTGGCAGGCCGTGAGAACCTGCTACACTATGTTGCTGACACCACTTATTTTAGTAAAAGGATACAGAGATCCTTTTCTTTATCTGTGTGCGACATCTTCCATTGGGTTATGAATGAGTTAAACCATGTGCAGCATCTTCCGTTGGGTTATGAATGAGTTAAACCATGTGGAGTGGGTTTACTAGCGAAGTTGGTAAGGAATTGTACTGACTATGTCATGAACACAGTCGGATGAGGGGTTGATGATGGGCTCCTCACCTGCTAAGTGAGAGGAAGATTGGCCACCTATTTCTCCATGCATTCAGGCTTACAAAATGGCATTGCCCAATCACACCATAGACTCACAGCAAGAAACTGCGTTGGGGCAAATTAGAAAAAGGAAAAAACATGTGGTTTGACAAGAAAGAATCTATGCAGGGAGCCACACCATCCAACATAGAACTGATGTTGTTGACTGCTACAAGCTGAAAGAGATGTTGGGGAAGGGATCCGAGCAGTTATGGGCTGAATGCTTCGATGTGCAATGAGGTTAATTTGATGACTAACTCACTAAACCATGTTAGCCATTCGTTGTTTCTTAACACACAATTAGGGTTGTGTTCACTTACAAATTCATTTACAAATTGTGTACATCAAATGTAGTCTGTGTCCTTTTTTTGTTCATTATATATCTCTTTATGTCAGAGCCCATCACTATGTGTTAATTTATATTAGTTCATTACAAAGTGTGTACACAAAAGGTAGCTTGAAATAATATATTATGTGTACATCAAAAGTAGCTTTTACATTAAATGTACTCTGTATATAAGATGTAGTATTTACATCAAAAATAGTGTGTATATCAGATTTAATTAGATTATTGAAAACATTGATACATACTATTCATTTATTATCAGTTCCCAGTTCGTGAAATGGATAAAAAAAGAAACAGGCCAATTCACAAAATGGACAGACATTTGCAAAATGCATAGAAATTTACAAACAATGGATAGTTTCACAAATAAGGTGTAGGAAACAGTGCAAACAATAAATGATAATGAACAGTTTAAAATGTACACATTTGCACGTCTCTGCACTCAAGTTCAAGGCCGTATATGAGTCATTACCGGGGCACACATTAATACTGGCTACGCTATTGCACAACTAAAAATAAATACATAAAAACACAAGCCACTAAAATGTTCACAAAATGAATTTATAAATAAATAAGAAACATACACAAAGCAAAAGCAGAAATACTAAAACAAGCCATTAATTAGGCACTTGAAGTAAAACAATTTTACTCCTGGCAATGGCTTGCAAAATTAGGTGTTACCAGGATGAATAAAACAAAAGAAGCTAATTTTACTTATTATTTATAACTTACATATCTTTTAAGCAACAATTCTCACAATATATAAATGTTCCAGCTTGCAAAATTAGGTGTTATGAGGTTTAATAAAACAAGAGACGTTAATTTTACTTATTTTATAAAGTAAATACTATTTAAGCAACAATTCTCACAATATATAAATGTTTAATTAAGTATTACTTTTCTCGTGTAATATTCTCACTGGGCTGCTTCACTTCAGTTGTTGTTCTTAAAGGGGTCAATTTATGAACATTCTTCCCAGATTAATTTATAATAATAATTTTCAAATTCTGGGCATGAGTTGTATCGAACATAAAACCAATTATCGAACATAAAACCAATGTTTAAGTTAAAGATAAAACAACCTGGTAGACATGCCAGCAAGAACCACTTCAATCAACAATGAAGAGCTGCAGGTTTGCACTTCGCTATAGTGGCTTCCTTGATGAATATATTTTATATATGAATATAGTTTACAACAATGCCACGTCTTCAGTTATCAGTTGGGGTATCTTCATTGCACTCCAGACAGGTCCATAGGCGCTCAGATCCTCCCCCCAGCATAATCATTAGCGTCCGGTGGCTAATAGTGCCAGTTCTGTGTTGGTTAACGAAGCACCTCGTTTTTCTGATGTACCTCTCGTGTCTGGCCGTGGGGATGAATGTACATTAGTTTTGTTTTCTTTTTGCTTAGAGATATCTCAAAACTCCAAGGAAAGAACCAGACGGACATATAATCAGACTGCTACTGGTACCCTTAGTACTGGGACTCTTTGCTGGCTGTTGAAGATGAGGAAGGAGCATGTATGGGAATGTCCTGAGAGCTGTGATGTCGGTTCTTGACTCAACTCAACTAATCTGATTAATCAGCAGGTGTGTCAGCGAAGTGGACCGCAGACAGAGCTGACAATGCCACGAGCACAGTTGGAAGGGTGTTCGATGCTAGAGCTCATCACCTCTGAAAGTGAAGGAAAGACTGGCCACCTATTCCTCTGTGCAATCTGGCCTAAAAAATGTCATGACATCACATACATTATGACATAACAGATATCATGACATCACAGACATCATGATGTCACAGACCAGTAGCAGAAAATACTTTGGGACAATTTTTAAAAAAATTTCAACAAACTTCGCTTGCTAAACCATGGCTGGTGAGATGTCTCACAGAAGGCCGCAGATTTCATGAAAAGTACTCCTGTCCAGGGAACAGAAAGGTGAAAACTAATATCTCTTAGCAACAGAAAGAGTTTAAGCAATAACTAAAGCACTGTGGATACATACAACAAGGTAACACCTGATGGTGAGGGACACAGGTAATAGGGAAAGCTAATCCACACGCAAAAATGAGCCCAGTGCACTAGAAGTAGTAGCATGTAGTATGTGGACTACACTTGAGTTACAAATGAGCAGGGGGAAAAAAACGACAAGGTGGCAGAAACACAAATAGTATAGTTACAGATCAGCTATGAACTTTGGCACTGATAATGTGAACAGCCAACCCTTGTGTGGACAGTTATAACTATCTAAGATATCTCAGATGTTCACACATTTACTGTTAATTACATTTGTCAAGATGGCTTGCAAAATATTCAAACATATGTCAACACAAAATTTCACATGTTTCTGATGACATTTCTGTGACCTTCACTTTCTCATAAAAGTTGAATAAGTGAAACGTAATGAAAACATCAAACCAGATTTCCTTAACTGTCAGCTGTCAAACTGTCATCTCCTGCCTATAGTACCTTGCGGTGTACGGGGAAGGGGGGGGGGGGTCTTGAGCCTGAGGAATTAAGGCTGCCAGGTTAGTACAGTCGCTGCGAACTGTGCACCTTACTGAGGGTTAAAACCTGGGTCTTCTGAAGGAGAAGCCAGCATGCTAACCACTCAGCCAGCATTGCATGAACAAATAAACAAACTGGGGATGGAGGGGGATGCCTACGTGGGTAAGTGGTTAAGCCATCGGCCATGCACTCCAAAGGTCGTCGGTTCATTTTCTGACCCTATCATTTCAGTTCACAAAAGCAATGTTTTCACATACCCTGGGATGTCATCGCTGGCAGTGAGGGTATGTCACTTATGTCATCATCATGTGCCATGCCGACAAGCGTGGGTGGTCATATTTCACCATCTCACATGATCCCCAGAGTCATGGATCAGTCTTGACTATGCCATGTGGCCAAGCCATTTAGATATTTACCTCTCCATCTTCCCTTGTTCTTTTCCCCTCAATCTTGCCAGTTGTCATCAAGTTCTCTAGTTTATTTCTTCTCATAACAAAAATTTGTTGACTGTTTACATCTAATTTCTCTAATCATTTTACAGTTTTAATTTGTTTCTTGTAATACTTGCTCATTAGTTTTTCTGTCTGTCAATGATATTCTTTACATTTTCCTCAGAAATCAAATTTTCACTGCCATTAGTTGTTTTTCAGCTTGTCAGCTCATTGTCCGCGTTTCCTAGCCATACAAAAGTAAGGTCACCTGTATATATACATTTATGCATACATCCACACATCCAAATGCAATACTGTAACTATAAAACAAGCATGTGTCACAACTGCAGAAGATGAAGGCACCTCACATAGTAAAATCACAACAGTTCACATAGTAATAACATATATTTATTACATCAAATTGATACGTTGTTTTCTTCCTTAAATAACTAGCACCATTCTATCACATGTTTGAGTGGGTGTGAGTTTGTGTGAGTATGTGAGTTTGTTCTTAAGTGTGTGTCCACAGCTCTCTCTCTACCTCTCATGATCTCTATCTCATTGTCATTTTTCCTCATATGAAAAATTCCCCCTCTGTCCCTATCTTTTTTTTAAATTCACCCTGTCTCCTTTAATAGCTCTCTCTCTCTCTCTCTCTCTCTCTCACCTCCTGCCTTATATTCCTCTCTCCTTTCTTTCTATTCTTTTTCCTCTCTTATTTTCCATCTCTCTCTCTCTCTCTCTCTCTCTCTATCACCTCTACTCCCCTATTTTCTCTTAACCTGTCTCATTTAGCATCACTCTCTCGCACCTCCTGCCCTTGTATTCATCTCTGCTCTCTCTCTCTTGTTCACTTTCCCATGTCTATCTCAATCTCTGTATCCCCTCTCTTTCCCGACTCTCTCTTCACCCTGTATCTTTTATACATCAATTTTACTTTTCCCATTCTGCCTCCTTTACACATAATTGTTTCTTCCTATCTCACGTCCTTCTCTCCCTCAATCTCTCACTCCGTCCTTTGCTTCTCATTGCCCCGCCCCTTCTCTTGCTTCTCTTCCCCCCACAATTTATTTATCAGACTACCCCGTTGAATCACACTCTTGTACCCTGTCACCTGTATCTACCACTCCCTTCCCAATATCCCATGTCCCTATGTCCCTCTCTCATTTCCACTCTCTTTTTTCATATCTGCCCCGCTTTCCCATACCATGTCTAACCCTCCTTCCACTCCCAAACTCTAGCTCTGTCCTGTATCCCAGTATCACAACAGAAAACAAATATTTATAACAATTTTTAATTAAAAAAACAAACAAACAAATAAAAAAGCCCAGCACCACGACAAGCATGACTAGATTCTACCAGCGACAAACACCGACATGAAACCACAAACAAACAATACAATGTAACAAACATTTACTTGCTTAAAGTGAAAAACATGAATCAAGAATATACATCTGAATATATTTCTCTTTTGTTGTGTTTGTGTCCCCCCCCCCCCTTTTTTTTCCTCACACATAGCCGTATATGTTTCAAAAAGGCCACATAAAGTGATGACATCATCCACATATACATCAAAAACTCTCTTACATGAAAGCTTAACACTTCCATGTAATGCAATAACACACAGCACTCATAGAGGTCAAGCTGATCTGCAATACATGTCTACATAATGAGTGATTCATTAAAGATTGCATGCCTTGACATCTCACATGTTCCTCCCCATATCAATTCACATGCACACACACACACACATCTCCCACTCATACAAACACGTATTTGAGCTCTGATACAGTGCAGCAGTTAAGAACATGCAGGCAATGGGTTGGATGGCTGTCTTGCAACAGTGAAACCATTGCCTGTCATTGTATCAAAGGTGGTTGTTGAGATGAATGGTAACATATAGAAGTGACCATCAGAATCTTGCAAACAACATTTTAAATCCAAGCTGATTGGTTCTCAAACTATGTGCAGCTCACAAACAAATTTGCGGGTATTGACTGACATTCATAGAAGTAGAAACTCTACACCAGGGGTGTGCAGCAGGCCATGCGTCAAAGTACACTAATACCTACAGTGAGGCGCTGTCATCATTTGGAGGAAACAACTTCAAATCACAGTATAGTAAATATAGTTTTCCATTTTTTTATTGTCTAGTATGCTCTCTAATCTCTACTTCTTTTCTCTACTTCTACAAGTGCCTTTGGCAGACTGTATAAACACTACATGTGAATGTGTTTATGTGCTGTTTCAAAAGCCTAGGGGGTTCCCCAACAACTGATATTTCTTGTAGAGTATGGCAGAGTTGCAGATGTGTAGGGAACATTTAAAGACAATCAAGGACCAACGGATACTTTTTGGATATTCATAAAACAAACAAATACGAAAGCCTTGTTCTCATTGAATAAGCAGTCGGAGGATACTAATAATGTTGTTAATTAATGTGAATATATAGAACACTAATTTGTTATCACAAAAGTCCATCTAGGATACAACAATCTTTATACAGCCCACATAATGAGATACATAAAGCCTACTTAGAGCCCACATAGTCTTGGATATGTAACAAGTTTCTTCTATCTTGGACATGTCACAACTGTCTCCTATCTTGGACACACAATAACAGATGACAGCAAAAGTGAAACAGAAATCAATAAGAGAACGGAAATGGCAAAACATGTTTCTAACAACATAAAATCAGTATTAACATCTAGAGAGATTAATAACACATTAAACATGAGAATTGCCAAATTCAGCACTACTATATTATGCAGAAGCATGGACAATGAACAAGCAATCAGAAAGTCGAATAGAGGCCTTGGAGATGTGGATATACAGACGGATATGTTGTATTTCATAGAAACAAAAACAATCAAATACAGAGGTTCTAGAAAAACTGGGAATGAAGAGAGAGTTGATGAAAGAAGTAAAGAGGAGGCAAGTGAAATATTTCAGCCATGTTAAAAGACATAAAACTCTTATAAAAACCATACTAGTGGGTAAGGTTGAAGGCAAGCAAGCAAGAAGTAGACAATGATACAAGTGGGAAGATAACATCAAGAGATAGACAAACAGCAGTCTGACAGAATGTACAATCATAGTGAGAGGTGTTGGAGATTCATTGCACCCAAACTTTATAGCGGAGATGGCACCTGATTGATTGGCTGACAGCCCACATAACGAGCAAAAAGTTTCACACAGCCCACATAATCAGCAAACGTAAAGCCTCCATGTTTCCAGCCCATGGTGCTACATCATAGTCTGTGTGCTTGCTTACCATCACAGTGGTTTGGGTTCAATCTAGCTGTAGCCAGATTTTTTTCTCGGAAGCATCACAGCTCATCAAGTGCAGTCCAGACAGCACCAGTTTGAGAACCAATGTTTTAACTCAACCCTACCCACATACATACACATACAAAAACACATGCATATACACTCATAAAGACATCCCCCACATATATGCACACATATACAGACACATACTACTCCCACAAACATACAAACACACCTCTCCCACACATACACACCCATCCACCCACACCCACACACACATACACAAAACATAACTGCCACAACAACGGACTCGACTGTCAAATACACTTCACAACAACATACATATAAAATTATGATATCATTCATGAGCATGGGATCAACATAAAATTAATAAATTATTACATATCAGGCATGAAAATATATCATCATAATAAAGACAGTACTTACAAGCACAAATAAGAAATTCTGCCAACAACACAAATACAATATATGAAATCAGGATCACCAAAAAGCTGTTTTTGTTACAATCATTTCTGCAGCAGACAGACGCAGACACATCTATGAAAAACTCAATCCTGAAGACAAAGCCGCAGCACTGATACAAATAAAAAATAAATCTGCTACTTTTCATTCAGTGTTGACATTATGAAATGTATATACAAACAAGAGAACATAATATCAAGTCTAGTCAACAGTATACATGTAATATCATATTATTCAATCAAATTTAGCAAAGCATCCACTAAAACTGTACTAAAAATATGCAGTAATTGAAAAGGAAGGCACTTTTGTATAAATAATTAGCGTCATAATGGAGTCAGCCAATAAAGATTCAAACTGGCACATGCTGGAACCTACGACAAAAGGCTGACATTTGAAAGCTACCAAAAATATGTGAACAACCACCAAATAAAGTTTCTAACACAGAAGAATTAAATATTTAAACAACCATTGGATTTAAATAGTAATATGAAATTGAGAAAAGACATGAAACAAATAATTATTACTCGCGCATTTCTCATACATCATTCTACTTTACTGTACAATAATTAGTGTTGCGCTGAGGGTAGTGGTCAGGTTTTAATCACCTGGTAGTTTATACGTACTTTGTTCCATCTCAAACTTTTTCTGGGTTACAGCGGTGCTGGTGGCATCAGGGCTGACATTTACAAACCACCACCAAGACGTCTATTCACCTACACTTAGGGTACTATCAATGCAAATTTAAGCCCATTAAAAAATTTGCCTCATTTCAAATTTGAGCCCATTAAAAAATCTGCCTCATTTCAAATATATGCCCATTAAAAACTTGACCTCAATGGGAATTGGATCACATGATCACGGGGTCGTGGGTAGCATTCTATCTACTGCACTACTCCAGCTCCCTGGCACATCAATAACATTACAATAGTTTAGTTGGCACTGAAATAACGAATCACATTACTTTAACCAGCACCAACAATAGTAATGAACATTAGTTTAGTTGACACGAACAGTGTGAAATCACATGTCAGCTTACTTGGCACTCATGTGAACCAGATCACAGAAAGCCTGGCCTGTACAGCCAAATGACAGCAATTAGTCTCACACATCACGGTACTCGGATTTGAATCCCCCAATAAAGCAAAGGATTTCTATTTCAAAGCCATGCTTCCATGTCATTGATTTACGGAAGAAAGACATAGAACAGATTGCACACATTTATTGCGTGGTATATTTTCATTTCATCAAGTGTATACTACAGAAATGAATACAGTAAAGCGAACAAATGAATCCATTTTTTCTGAAACACACAAAAAGACACTAACATTCATGTGTGATTCACTGTGTTACCAGGGCAGCCAAAATACTGACCAGCATGTCTCTCTGCTCACACAGGAGTGGAAAGCCAACAATCAAGTAGCCACAAACTGACCAGATGGCTCTCTGCTCACACAGGAATGACCAGATGGCTCTCTGCTCACACAGGAGTGGACAGCCAACAATCAAATAGCCACAACTGACCAGCATGTCTCTCTGCTCACACAGGAGTGGACAGCCAACAATCAAATAGCCACAACTGACCAGCATGTCTCTCTGCTCACACAGGAGTACACAACCAACAATCAAATATCCACAAACTGACCAGCATGTCTCTCTGCTCACACAGGAGTGGACAGCCAACAATCAAATAGCCACAAACTGACCAGCATGTCTCTCTGCTCACACAGGAGTGGACAGCCAACAATCAAATAGCCACAACTGACCAGCATGTCTCTCTGCTCACACAGGAGTGGACAGCCAACAATCAAATAGCCACAAACTGACCAGCATGTCTCTCTGCTCACACAGGAGTGGACAGCCAACAATCAAATAGCCACAACTGACCAGCATGTCTCTCTGCTCACACAGGAGTGGACAGCCAACAATCAAATAGCCACAAACTGACCAGCATGTTTCTCTGCTCCCACAGGAGTGGACAGCCAACAATCAAATAGCCACAAACTGACCAGCATGTCTCTCTGCTCACACAGGAGTGGACAGCCAACAATCAAATAGCCACAACTGACCAGCATGTCTCTCTGCTCACACAGGAGTGGACAGCCAACAATCAAATAGCCACAACTGACCAGCATGTCTCTCTGCTCACACAGGAGTGGACAGCCAACAATCAAATAGCCACAAACTGACCAGCATGTCTCTCTGCTCACACAGGAGTGGACAGCCAACAATCAAATAGCCACAACTGACCAGCATGTCTCTCTGCTCACACAGGAGTGGACAGCCAACAATCAAATAGCCACAAACTGACCAGCATGTTTCTCTGCTCCCACAGGAGTGGACAGCCAACAATCAAATAGCCACAAACTGACCAGCATGTCTCTCTGCTCACACAGGAGTGGACAGCCAACAATCAAATAGCCACAAACTGACTAGCATGTCTCTCTGCTCCCACAGGAGTGGACAGCCAACAATCAAATAGCCACACCCGGGAAGGTTAACCCGGTCAACAAATGCCCGCAGAAGTCGGATGTGTCTGCCTAACGGCGCAAGAACGCAGCTCTGCTGTAAACAGGCACAACGCAATCAGATCCGAAAAAAACCTCCGGATGAACGAAGAAGAAGAATAGCCACAAACTGACTAGCATGTCTCTCTGTTCATATAAGACTGGGCAATAGAGTAGTACAGATTGACCACCATGTCTCTCTGCTCATATAAGACTGGACAAAATAGTACAAACTGAATGCCGCATCTCTCTGTTCATAAAGGACTGGACAACAAACAATTGAGTAGCCACAAACTGACCACCATGACTCTCTGCCCACCAAGGAGTGGAAAACCAACAACAAACACCTCAGTTTTCTTAAGCTGCAACTCTATCCACCGCTGGCATCCACTACAATGTTTGGCCAGTTAACACAGTCCGTGAACAACATAAGTGTTAATGTCTATGAGTGCCTTTCAGCAACAGAGATTTGTATTTATTCTAGATAACATAAAATCCAAGCTTTTTCTAGTTTGTTCATTCACATTCCAAGATTCACTGCCATACAGAAGAACAAGTCTGAAACAGAAGAACAAGTCTGAAACAGAAGAACAAGTCTGAAACAACATTTCAGTCCTCTCACTTGACATGAAAGTGACTTATTGCATAAATGGATAAAAACATTCTAAGTTCACACTGACAAGAGTACAGGCTCAGACAGTGGAAAAAGAAGGCAAACAATAAGAACACATTTCAGCATCACATCTCTAAATGAGCGTAACATAAATTTGCATAACATACACACAGTATAAGATAATAAAAATCTAACAATACTCATATATGTTAAAAGTAAACAATACTCTTGCTATCTGTATAAATCTGATGCAAACAAACATTACACTATGTTTGACAAATGGAACAGTTCATATATTTATAACATGGATTTCAGACTGTATAAAGCAAATTTATATTTTATTGAATTATTTCTTTGTTAGCATCAGTTCAACTTTTTAGGTTACTCAGTTTCTGCTGGCTGCAGAAGTGAGTTATCAAAAGGTCAAAGTTGATGTCACTGAACTCATATGTCAAATATGAGGTTTAATTTCTTAATACTTCAGCACCCGAATGGAACAGTAAGAACAACACAAGCATTCTGATAGTCCGAAAGAAGCTCTTTCCTTATTATGCAAATGTCTCAACCTTAAAAGCTACCTGACGTTCTAATGGGGCAGGGAAACATTTATATTCACAGTTCTCAATTATATAAGTTAGCCCATGTTTTACCAACACCCCGAAGAGGAATTAAACAATGGTAAAACTGTAACCTCCTGTGCAGGTCATAAAAGGTAATTAAAGAATGTTGGTGTGAGACTGACTACTTTATACTGTAATAAAGAACAATCAAAATCCAATGAAGCATGAACTGGTATACCTAGGAAAGTAACGGCTGCAGCGGGATATAATATTAGGAAATTAAAACAATCAGGTATGTGTAATTATTGCAAAATAGTGAGAGATAGTAAACATGGACAGTGTACATACATTACAGTGTACATACATTACAGTGTACATACATTACAATGTACTCTACAATAGTGAACATAAATAACAGGGGGGAGGGGGGGGGGGGGGGAGTTCCAAACAAATAATAAAATAAAAAATAATAATAAGTACACTACGACACAATGAACGATGTTTCGATTATACTAATCTTCATCAGGAACGGAGCTACACAAACAGATCTAAAGACAAACTTACAATTAGAAAATTTAATAATATAAAAACAATCTTTTGTTGTTAGGAATGTGGGACGCAGAAGTTCAGGCCACCGCCTTCCTAACAACGAAGGATTTGTGTTTTTATATTATTGCATTTTCTAATTTTATGTTTGACTTTAGATCTGTTTGTGTTGTTCTGTTCCTGATGAAGATTAGTATAATAGAAACTTCGTTCATTGTGTCGTAGTATACTTTTTTTTTTTTTTTTTAAATTTTCCCCCGGGATTTATGTCCACCATTGTTGAGTTTGTTGTAAGGTATGTACGCCGTGTCTACGTTCAGTATATCTCACTTTTTTCGCAGGTGTTACACATACCTGTTTGTATTTCCTATAGGCTTACTAAGGTTTGGCATGCATGGTTTTCAGCCTGTACTCCACATAGAGTCTGTAAAGGCAGAATAAGAATTGTACAAGTTGATTCATAAAGAACAGAAAGTCAGTATTTGAGAATGATACTTCAAGCATTCATGATGAGAGGTCAGTATTCTGTGACCGGTACAATTTTGTTTCATTATGTTCTGGTTATAATTTTAAAGTTTTTACCTTTGTCTTGGTTGCTGTTTTTGTTTGCTGAGGAAGGCTTGTCATCACAACCTCCTCCTCTATTTGTGATCATTTTCTTGTGAAGCTAACCTCTCCACTACAGTTTACCATTTATTCATTGCATTTTCACATCTTTACGGGTGAACCTTATTTGTGACTTTATCTAGCAATATGTCTCTATATACATCTTGTCACCACATGTCAACAAATGTAAAAGACCTGATATCTCAAAAGAGATACTGGTGATAAAGTGAACAAAACACCACAACCCCTTGTTTGGTACAGCAAAAATGATACCAAATTTTTAACCAAACAGGCTTCATGATAAAAATAATTTGGCCCTATTCGAAAAAGAAAAAGTTTACGAAGTCAGATTTCGAGATGTTTCGAAAAGCCCTCGCCGAAAGAATGGTTCAAAATCCAGAAGAACTTGCTTGGTAATGTGTCTGTTCTTTGCTGGATTTAGCGGACATTCAGGGATTCTCATGCATAGTTCTATAGCATGGCGGACATATTCCTGGGAACAGAGAAATATTTTACTATTTAAACAGTGGACATTCAGAGATTCAACAGAGAACATATATTATCCATTTAAACATTGGACATTTGGAGATTTAACAGAGAACATATATTATCTATTTAAACAGTGGATATTTGGAGATTCAACATAGAATTTATCAGTTTAAACAGTGGACATTCGGAGATTGTCATGTATAATTCCTACAGCATAGTGAACATATTCCTAGAAACAGAGAAATATATTATTAGCAGTATGACTCTTCACTGGCTGTTGAACAAGGGGACAGAGCATGTGTGGGAATATCCTGAGTGCAGTGATGCCGTTTATTAGCTCAACTCAACATATAAAGTGCAGACACACAAATCCAAAGTGTTTATAACCAGTCTGTTGCTGGAACAATCAGCAACTACAGATTGTGATATCAGTTGAGGGAGACGGAGTAGCTATGGCTTTGACTGGTGTGCTGTGATGTCAATTCTGCATTAACCATTAATCAAGTAAAGAAAATAACATCAAGAAGAAAGCTGAAAACAATAAACAGGGATCCACAAACAAAATGGCAATAAAAGTAGTAGTTACGGCTCCGATGTAGTTACACTGATTTCTTCATGTCCTCTAGTTTTATTTGTGTTAAAACTTTTTTTTAAAATCTAATTGTTCGCTTGCTTTGAACTCAAATGCAGTCAATTCCAATTCCAATTTTCAAAACAAAAATTCCAAATTCAGCCTCGTTCAACCTGCCACTTCAGCTGTGGTTATTGTTGAGGTCTGTGGCTTATGTGGGTTTATTAACCCTAATTCTTGTCTTGTGCTCTCTTATGAGTGAGTCCTTTCTCGGACTGGTTATGTTTGTGTCTGTGACGTCCGATGGGGGTTGGTCGACGGCTATCCTTTGTGCCCGTCTCCTATTGTGGTTTTCTTATTGGTGCAGGTTCCTGGCTCGTCTGACTTTAATGGCTGCAGTCCTTAGAAGGACCCATCTCCTCTGGTGGTGTCTGTTGTTGGTGAAGGCTGCTGGTTCCTCTGGCGTGGAAGGTTGCAGTCCTTAAAAGGACTTTTTATATGTTTTTTTGCCTTCTTTTTTGTGAATTTTATGTAGGAGCTTCTCTGCGGTTTCAATTTCTTGTTTGCGCGAATATATCTTTCCTCTCCCTGTTGATTCTTTCGCGCCTCTTGTCCATTTCGAGTGATCTGCTTTCTTCTTTCCTCTTCCATTCTGCTAGCTCGAGCTCATTCATTCTACCCAATGCTAGAAACTCTTCCTTTGTCATTGGAGCAGGGTACTCTATGCCGCCGTCACTCTCCGATCCTATGATTTCTCCAGTGGTCTCGTGGTATACCGGTTTCCTCTTGGACCCAGGTGGGGTGAAGTAGTTCTGTATCGTATCGGCCTTTTGTTGGGTTTCATCTTGCGGCTGTTCTGTGATCGTTTCCTTGGCTTCAGCTGGTTTGCTTTGGGTTAGTTCTCTTTGTGGCATTTCTCTCTCCGCTTTGATGTTCCGTAGAATCTCTTCATTCTTCTTTGCCGTCTGTGTCATTTTTTCCACTTCTTGCTTGATATTTTGCTGTATCTCCTGTATTTCTGCCAGCAGCTTTTCATTGTCGCTGGTCGGTGCCGGTGTTTGGAGTAGCTTGACTTGCTTCTTTAGCTCATCAATCTGGCTTTGCAGTTGCTCTTTCTCAGCTTGTGAGGTGCATGTTGCTGTCTCGCACCTCCGCATTGCTTCGTTGTATGGTGTCTTTGTGGTGATGGCGATCTTTAAGACGTCTCTGTGTCTTTGCAGGTAAGGACAGCCCAGGTATCTTGCTCCATGTTTGCCCAGGCAGTCAATGCCTGATTTTTCCATGTGGATAAACTTTTCCCTATTAAAAGTGCCCCTCACCATCAAGCAAACCCACTGTGACTTCAGAGGTACTTGTAATTTACATCCCCAAGTCAAGGATGGGAAGTCAACTTTTCAGTCCAACTGACCAGTGTAGGGGCTGAACCTGCTACTTTGGCATCAGCACACCGGAAGTGTAAGAACGAACTCTTATCCATTCAGCCAAGCTGACCTATATTACTTGGTCAATGCTCGAATGCAGAATCAACATCACACAATCTGGACATCACCATGCACACCTTGTCTGCCTCCTCACCAGCTACTGAAGATTTCCTAAATTTGTCTGCCTCCTCACAAGCTACTGAAGAGTTCCTAAACTGATAGTTCCAATAACAGTTTAATTAACAGACTGCCTGGCTTGTTCTCCATGCTTTCACTGATTCAATGTTGAATGACAATATGTCATCTAATACGACCTCCCATTTGGACAGAAGGATGATAAATTGCCATGCTAGGGTTGTGTTATTTGTTTTGTTTCATTGTATCTTCCGCAATTTTAATGTTCAGTGAACGGAGATTTACATTATAATACTTGTTCATTTGCCGGTCTCCCTGGCCGAGAGGTTAGCAGCTTTCTCCATAATCCCGAATACTCTCATGGTTGACGTGAGCGCACGAGAATTGGAAGCGGTTCGAGTCGTGCCAGTGACTTATGAGAGTATGGAGCCGGTCACTCAGAAAGCAATGGCAAACTACTGAGCGTAATCTTGCCAAGAAATCAACAAACAGCTGAAAGATGCTGATGTTGACAGTGATGTCCTGTAAAGGATATGCAAAACATTAAACTTGTGCATTTGATTGTGCACCATGTTTGGTTCAAACCTACTTTTCTGTTTGGCCCTGAATCAGTTCAGTATAGTCTAACCCTTGTATTGACTCCCTTCTGAACCAGTCTCTGTTGAAAGAATACTCTGTTCAGTTGCACTCTCCACCTGGTCCCCAGAGCCTTCACCTCATCACCCTGACCAAAGGGGCAGCAACAGCCAGCCTATCTGCCTGTTCATTCCCTGCACCCCCCATGTCTCCCCCCCCCACACACACACACACACACACACACACACACTTGCAAATCCTAGGCAGAAAATCCATGATATGCATAAACTTATCTCTAGACGAGCTATTTCACTTGGAATATGTTTTTTTTTTTCTTTCTGACAATAGCCAGGTTGTAAGAAAACATTACTCAGTTAGATCAAGGGCAGACAATTAAGGTACTTCCACCATATAAAGAGACAATTCCAGGGTGTGCTGAAGGGAAAAGTAGAGTGGAAACAGACCAAATAAATGTTTCATGTGGGAGGACAACATCAAAAGGTGGACTGGAAGGACGCTGTATGAGTACCCAGTGAAGACGCAGGACATAAGAGTGTTAAAGACACATTACAGCCAATCTTCAAAGCAGAGACAGCACTTGATGGAAATGTGGGCTTGTTTCTCCAGCATTCATCCTGTCCTTGGTGACTGAATCCTGGTCTACTGTGCTTTCTGTTGTTCTTTATGAACAGTTTGTTGTCACCTAGAAAACATGTGTCATTGAGATGTGAGGAGCACATGTGTCATTGAGATGTGAGGAACACATGTGTCATTGAGATGTGAGGAACACATGACCATTGAGATGTGAGGAACACATGTGTCATTGAGATGTGAGGAACACATGTGTCATTGAGATGTGAGGAACACATGTGTCATTGAGATGTGAGGAACATGCATGTCATTGAGATGTGAGGAACACATGTGTCATTGAGATGTGAGGAACACATGTGTCATTGAGATGTGAGGAACACATGTGTCATTGAGATGTGAGGAACACATGTGTCATTGAGATGTGAGGAACACATGTGTCATTGACATGTGAGGAACATGTGTCATTGAGATGTGAGGAGCACACGTGTCATTGAGATGTGAGGAGCACATGTGTCATTGAGATGTGAGGAACATGTGTCATTGAGATGTGAGGAACATGTGTCATTGAGATGTGAGGAGCACATGTGTCATTGAGATGGGGGGAACACATGTGTCATTGAGATGTGAGGAACACATCTGTCATTGAGATGTGCCACATGGCGTTTAGACAGAATGAAGTCATCGGAATAGGCGGTAGAAGATCATATAGGGAAAACCCCACTCGGACACGAAAGTGAACGTCAACAAAGGAATCCAAGGAGAATGTGGACAACGTAATTGGACAGCAATGGGAGACGCTGTGATTGTGCTTTCGAACAAGGACTTGTTTTTCATGGGATCTGTGTGAGGTGACCTCTGAACGCGATGATATGAGCGTGAGACAGCTCTGAGTCAGGAGAGGGATCTGTTGATGATGACACCGCAGTGAAGTAACCGGGCGGAAAAACCTAGAGTGGAATTACAGCTTAAATGGAATCAGTGGATCAGGGCGTCAAGCAGAGCGCAGTAGACTGGACACTCATTGGTGGATTAGTAAAGTAGGTGCCGATCCCGTCTATAGGGGTCAACCTACAGGTCTGCGTGAGTTTAATGTTCGCATGTCTACTACGGAATAAACTTCTGGCAGCGCTTTGATATTTTGACTTTTGCCGTTGATTGTCATTGTATTCAAGGTAAGGACGCAAGTTTAATTCCTCGTCCTTCGTTGCTGTTTTACATTAATACGAGTTGATACCTCGACGGTTGCCGGTGTAGGCACTTCGAGGCAAGATGTGAGGAACACATGTGTCATTGAGATGTGAGGAACACATGTGTCATTGAGATGTGAGGAACACATGTGTCATTGAGATGTGAGGAACATGTGTCATTGAGATGTGAGGAACATGCATGTCATTGAGATGTGAGGAACACATGTGTCATTGAGATGTGAGGAACACATGTGTCATTGAGATGTGAGGAACACATGTGTCATTGAGATGTGAGGAACACATGTGTCATTGAGATGTGAGGAGCACACGTGTCATTGAGATGTGAGGAGCACATGTGTCATTGAGATGTGAGGAACACATGACCATTGAGATGTGAGGAACACATGACCATTGAGATGTGAGGAACACGTGTCATTGAGATGTGAGGAACACATGTGTCATTGAGATGTGAGGAACACATGTGTCATTGAGATGTGAGGAACATGCATGTCATTGAGATGTGAGGAACACATGTGTCATTGAGATGTGAGGAACACATGTGTCATTGAGATGTGAGGAACACATGTGTCATTGAGATGTGAGGAACACATGTGTCATTGAGATGTAAGGAACATGTGTCATTGAGATGTGAGGAACACATGTGTCATTGAGATGTGAGGAACACATGTGTCATTGAGATGTGAGGAACACATGTGTCATTGAGATGTGAGGAACACATGTGTCATTGAGATGTGAGGAGCACATGTGTCATTGAGATGTGAGGAACACATGTGTCATTGAGATGTGAGGAACACATGTGTCATTGAGATGTGAGGAACACATGTGTCATTGAGATGTGAGGAACACATGTGTCATTGAGATGTGAGGAACATGTGTCATTGAGATGTGAGGAACATGTCATTGAGATGTGAGGAACACATGTGTCATTGAGATGTGAGGAACACATGTGTCATTGAGATGTGAGGAACACATGTGTCATTGAGATGTGAGGAACACATGTGTCATTGAGATGTGAGGAACATGTGTCATTGAGATGTGAGGAACACATGTGTCATTGAGATGTGAGGAACACATGTGTCATTGAGATGTGAGGAACACATGTGTCATTGAGATGTGAGGAACACATGTGTCATTGAGATGTGAGGAACATGTGTCATTGAGATGTGAGGAACACATGTGTCATTGAGATGTGAGGAACACATGTGTCATTGAGATGTGAGGAACACATGTGTCATTGAGATGTGAGGAACACATGTGTCATTGAGATGTGAGGAACACATGTGTCATTGAGATGTGAGGAACACATGTGTCATTGAGATGTGAGGACACATGTGTCATTGAGATGTGAGGAACACATGTGTCATTGAGATGTGAGGAACACATGTGTCATTGAGATGTGAGGAACATGTGTCATTGAGATGTGAGGAACAGCATGTGTCATTGAGATGTGAGGAACACATGTGTCATTGAGATGTGAGGAGCACATGTGTCATTGAGATGTGAGGAACACATGTGTCATTGAGATGTGAGGAACACATGCTGTCATTGAGATGTGAGGAACACATGTGTCATTGAGATGTGAGGAACACATGTGTCATTGAGATGTGAGGAACACATGTGTCATTGAGATGTGAGGAACACATGTGTCATTGAGATGTGAGGAACACATGTGTCATTGAGATGTGAGGAACACATGTGTCATTGAGATGTGAGGAGCATGTGTCATTGAGATGTGAGGAACACATGTGTCATTGAGATGTGAGGAACACATGTGTCATTGAGATGTGAGGAACATGTGTGTCATTGAGATGTGAGGAACACATGTGTCATTGAGATGTGAGGAGCATGTGTCATTGAGATGTGAGGAGCACATGTGTCATTGAGATGTGAGGAACACATGTGTCATTGAGATGTGAGGAACACATGTGTCATTGAGATGTGAGGAACACATGTGTCATTGAGATGTGAGGAACACATGTGTCATTGAGATGTGAGGAGCACATGTGTCATTGAGATGTGAGGAACACATGTGTCATTGAGATGTGAGGAACATGCGTGTCATTGAGATGTGAGGAACATGCATGTCATTGAGATGTGAGGAACACATGTGTCATTGAGATGTGAGGAGCACATGTGTCATTGAGATGTGAGGAACACATGTGTCATTGAGATGTGAGGAACACATGTGTCATGAGATGTGAGGGAACACATGTGTCATTGAGATGTGAGGAACACATGTGTCATTGAGATGTGAGGAACACATGTGTCATGGAGATGTGAGGAACACAGTGTGTCATTGAGATGTTGAGGAAACATGTGTGTCATTGAGATGTGAGGAAAACATGTGTCATTGGAGATGTGAGGAGCAATGTGTCATTGAGATGTGAGGAGCACATGTGTCATTGAGATGTGAGGAACACATATGTCATTGAGATGTGAGGAACACATGTGTCATTGAGATGTGAGGAACACATGTGTCATTGAGATGTGAGAGACATGTGTCATTGAGATTGAGGAAACACATGGTGTCTTGAGATGTGAGGAACACATGTGTCATTGAGATGTGAGGAGCACATGTGTCATTGAGATGTGAGGAGCACATGTGTCATTGAGATGTGAGGAGCACATGTGTCATTGAGATGTGAGGAACACATGTGTCATTGAGATGTGAGGAACACATGTGTCATTGACATGTGAGGAACATGTGTCATTGAGATGTGAGGAGCACACGTGTCATTGAGATGTGAGGAGCACATGTGTCATTGAGATGTGAGGAACATGTGTCATTGAGATGTGAGGAACATGTGTCATTGAGATGTGAGGAGCACATGTGTCATTGAGATGTGGGGAACACATGTGTCATTGAGATGTGAGGAACATATGTGTCATTGAGATGTGCCACATGGCGTTTAGACAGAATGACGTCATCGGAATAGGCGGTAGAAAATCACATAGGGAAAACCCCACTCGGACACGAAAGTGAACGTCAACAAAGGAATCCAAGGAGAATGTGGACAACGTAATTGGACAGCAACGGGAGACGCTGTGATTGTGCTTTCGAACAAGGACATGTTTTTCATGAGATCTGTGTGAGGTGACCTCTGGACGCGATGATATGAGCGTGAGACAGCTCTGAGTCAGGAGAGGGATCTGTTGATGATGACACCGCAGTGAAGTAACCGGGCGGAAAAACCTAGAGTGGAATTACAGCTTAAATGGAATCAGTGGATCAGGGCGTCAAGCAGAGCGCAGTAGACTGGACACTCATCTGGTGGATTAGTAAAGTAGGTGCCGATCCCGTCTATAGGGGTCAACCTACAGGTCTGCGTGAGTTTAATGTTCGCATGTCTGCTACGGAATAAACTTCTGGATAGCGCTTTGATATCTTGACTTTTGCCGTTGATTGTCTTTGTATTCAAGGTAAGGACGCAAGTTTAATTCCTCGTCCTTCGTTGCTGTTTTACATTAATACGAGTTGATACCTCGACGGTTGCCGGTGTAGGCACTTCGAGGCAAGATGTGAGGAACACATGTGTCATTGAGATGTGAGGAACACATGTGTCATTGAGATGTGAGGAACACATGTGTCATTGAGATGTGAGGAACATGTGTCATTGAGATGTGAGGAACATGTGTCATTGAGATGTGAGGAACACATGTGTCATTGAGATGTGAGGAGCACACATGTCATTGAGATGTGAGGAGCACATGTGTCATTGAGATGTGAGGAACACATGTGTCATTGAGATGTGAGGAACATGTGTCATTGAGATGTGAGGAGCACACGTGTCATTGAGATGTGAGGAGCACATGTGTCATTGAGATGTGAGGAACACATGTGTCATTGAGATGTGAGGAGCACATGTGTCATTGAGATGTGAGGAACACATGTGTCATTGAGATGTGAGGAACATGAAACTTACTTCCAGCAAAGTCCTCCTCTCTGCTGCCACCTTCTTGTTTTTGTGGAAGAAACGTCGGGGAGGGAACACAAGCTGGTTTATCTGAGAATACAATCAATACAACAGCAATAAACATAGTTCTCTCTTTCTCTCATCCTCACTATCCTTTCTCTTTTTTTCTCTCTCTCTCTCTTTCCCTCTTTCTGACTCTCCCCTTCTCTTCCTCTCTTTGCATCTCCCTCTGTCTCTCAATCTCTCTCTGTATCTCCCTCTGTCTCTCACCCTCTCTCTATCTCCCTCTGTCTCTCACCCTTTCTCTTTATCTCCGTCTTCTATTTCTCACTCTCTCAATGTAAATCCCTCTGTATCTCCCATTTTCTCTCTGTATCTCCCATCTTCTCTCTGTATCTCCCGCCTGCTCTGTCTCCCTTTTATCACACAGTGGATGTGGCCACTGAGGAAGTCAGATTTCTTTAGTATATCTGACCAAATATAAAAATGAAGAGAACACATAACGTGACGGCTGGGATTCGTAGTAAAGTGTCCATTAGACATCACATGCTTGGAACGGAGTGAGTTGAAATGCACAAAGTGCATACACAGAGCAGATATTTATTACCATCAACATGGACTAGCACCTGGCCATTTGACATGGATAAGTTAAACGATAAGAGCCGAGCTCCAGGCAAACACAGACTAAATACAAAGTGGGTCAGTCATGAGGCAGAAGGAGAAATAAGACAAGGATCAGTTAGACAAAACCGAGCTCCAGGTAAACATGGACTAAATACAACCATAGAAAATATTTTATTGGAGAAACAGAAACAAACGTCTCTCTCAAGATTCAGCTAAGACAAAACGAATGAGGATGGAGACAAGAAAGACAAGGTAACAGATAAACTGACTGCTAGAGACAGGAGGAGGAAAGAAGCAGACAGACACAAATATACAGGTAAATTAGACAGATATACAGACAGATCAGACCAGACAGACAGATCAGACCAGACAGACAGACAGACAGACAGACAGACAGACAGACAGACAGACAGACAGACAGACAGACAGACAGACAGACAGACAGACAGACAGACAGACAGACAGACAGACAGACAGACAGACAGACAGATCAGGCAGGCAGGCAGGCAGGCAGACAGAGGCACTGATGGACAGACACAAGTCTGTTAACAAGCAGGCAGACTGATAGATGAACATACAGATGGACGAACGGACATGGAAGACCGGCAGGCCAATATTAAAATCAGTAACATAAAATACAATCTTACCACTGGGTATTTTTTTTTCAAGGCGTTATGCATTTCTCGAAAACGACTATAGCGGCGAAAGATACACCATGACTCATCACCAATGGAGACCTTCACCAGATACTCATAATGTAGATCCCGGCCACTTCCTCTTAGAACAAAGGTCGGAACTTCAATGTTCAGTACAGCAGGCGGCTCAGCGAAGGTCAACTGTCGAATCTAAAACAGATAACTTAATGTGAATTTTTTATGTTTTTAATTTTCGTTCACTCACTTTGAACTCAAGCGTAGTCCATACATGCGCTAATACATCTTGTGCACTGGACTCATGTTTGTGTGTGGATTAGTTTTCCCTATTACTAGTGTCCCTCGTCATCAGGCAAACCCACTCCTAAAAGGTATTTGTAATTTATGTCCCCAAGTCAAGGACAAGAAGTCAACATTTTAGTTCAACTGACTGGTGTAGAGGTTGAAACCGCTACCTCGGCATAAGCACACTGGATGTTTCAGAACAAGTTTTTTCATCCATTCAGCCATACAAACCTTCAGTGTGTATTCTAAAAGTACCTATGTTTATCTTCTTTGTCCACCCAGTATTTTTTATTACAGGATGTTATTTGCATTGTGTGTGTTTACAGTATCATGACGCGGAAACAGAAATCCTTTGGCCATTTAAAAGACAACTGAAAAATTATGCGCAATTTCTCGCTGGTATACTCACTGTCCCCAAAAATTATACGTAATTTCTCGCTGGTATACTCACTGTCCCCAAAATATATATGTAATTTCTCGCTGGTATACTTACTGTCCCCAAAGATTACATGTAATTTCTCGCTGGTATGCTCATCATCCCCAAAAAGTATGCTTAATTTCTCGCTGATATGTTCATCGTCCCCAAAAATTATGCGTAGTTTCTCGCTGGTATACTCACTGTCATCAAAAATAATGCCTAATTTCTTGCTGGTATACTCATTCTACGAAAAAATCTACAAATAATTAAATATGTGCTATAACAGAGTCAAACACAAATATGATGAGATTGTATTGTAAATGTACGACAGAAATGACATACCAGGTTTTTCCGCTGCTCATTTGAAGTCATCATTTCACATGACTGGATGAAAACAGAAATTGGTTGAAATTAGTGAAGAGTTTGCAAATATGCTACTTGTACATTTAATAAACAGTTTAAATTTAAAAAATTTTTTAAAAGAACGTTATCAACAGCAGATGTATATCATCATCTTGTGCCGTGCCGATAAGCGTTGGTGGTCATGATTTACAATTTCATATGACCATGAGATTCTAGGAGCAGGTCAGTGTTCTTTCCCCGATTATGATTACCAGACCCTTGCAGCAGGTCATTGTTATTTCCACGATTACGCCATGTGGCCAAACCACCCAGGTATTTGTCTCTTCGCCTTTCCCTTGCTCTCTTCCCATCAAGTTTATTTCTCCTCATTACAATCCCAAATATCAAGTTTATTTCCCCTCATTACATTCCTAAAAATCAAGTTTATTTCTTCTCATTACATTCCTAAAAATCAAGTGTATTTCTCCTCTTTACATTCCTAAACATCATGTTTATTTCTCCTCATTACATTCCCAAAAACCAAGAGAATTTCTCCTCAATACATTCCCAAAAACCAAGTGAATTTCTCCTCATTACATCCCCAAAAACCTGGACAGCTCCACCCCAGAAATATAATATGAAAGATAATATACAGTATAAGAAAGTCAGCATGCCCAATTGGATAAGAGCGCTTGTTGTTAAACATCCGATGAGCTGATGCCGTGGTAGCGTGGTCGGGGCCTTTTATGAATAATATATATAGTGAGGAAGAACAGGTAGATCATCACGACCTGGAGAGAATGATGCTGCAGGGACTTGGCAGATGCTCAGGACTCCAAGGAAGGGCCAGACGGACATATAATCAGACTGCTAGTGGTACTATGAGTAACGAGACTCTTCGCTGGCTGCTGAAGATGAGGAGGAGCACTTTAGGGAATGTCCCGAGTGATATGTCAGTTCTTGACTAATCTCAATTCAACTCAGTCTTCAGAATGTCCGTCTTGTCCATCGTAATTGTTCCTACTACTGGCTCTCTTGTCATCAACAAATCTGCTCTCATGACCTCGGCCTCCATCTTGACAGGACAGTATGTCTATGAAGTCTTGTAGGAGAGCAGGGTGCCCACTCTCACTCATGTCCATCCTGAGCTGTACACAATACAGGCTAAGAATCAGACACTAAGACTGCTTTGGTGACTCAAACCCCCATTGACCACCTGACACTGCTGTCATCACAACCACCACCATCTTCATACTTCAGGTTGTAGGCATACATACTCCATTTTGCTCAGCAATGACCTTCCCCTTGACTCCAGCTGAGAATCCCCAGCCAGATTTCTCTCCACAAGAAAGCCTAATGTTTTAAAAGAGGCTAAAACACAAATTCAAAACACAGCTACAGGCGATTTGGAAGCAGACCATCTTGCGCTAGTTTTTATAAAATGAAATGAGTGCTGGTCCTTCAGAAGGAATGGCAAACTACGGAACTTAAATTTACCAAGAAATCATAAACAGCCCAAAAATGCTGGGGTTGCTGTGATCTCATGTAAAGGAAATGCAACTAAAAGAAGAAGACACAAAGACATCTTTACCCAACCATCAGAAAGAGGCAACCAATACTTGTAGGCCACATTATGAGAAGGGAAAATTGGAACATAGTGTAATATGTCACCGAAATGATTCATGGAAAAAGACACAGAGGAAGACAGTGAGAGAAAATGCTTGAAAGCCTTGCATTGTGTTATGGGGAAATATCAGCACATGAACTGGTGACCTATAAACTGGCAGGCCTGATGACCTATGAACTGGCAACCTTGATGACCTACAGAAGGAACTATAGGATAGAAGCAGCAGAAGAGCATGCACGTACCTGGCTCCGTGTGACCCGATTCCCAGAAGCCAGGTCTCTGTTGTTGCTATAGGAAACAAACAAATGTATATTCATCATCATAATATTATAAAAGAAAAACACACAGTATACTTTCTGAAGTAAACATAAACATATGTTGAATGCACATGCATATATTTTTCACAAGGTTTTTGTTTTCGTTTGTTCCATTTCCCCTATCCGTTAAACCTCAGAAGTTATCATTAGGGCCCATCTCAGCCTCAGATTAAAAATCCTATGACCGAATCTGCCACATTTTGAATATTAATTTGAAAGGGATTGTTGTCCATACGAGGTAATGTTTTTTTTTGGGTTTGCATATCCTTTACAGGACATTGCTGTCAACATCAGCATCTTTCAGCTGATTGTTGATTTCTTGGCAAGATTACACTCAGTAGTTTGCCATTGCTTTCTGAACGACCGGCTCACATACCCCGTAAGTTACCGACATGGAGAGAACCGCCACCGATTCTTGCGCATGTCACGTTACTCACGAGAATATACGGGATTACGGAGAAAGTCACTAACCCCTAGGCCAGGCCAGGGAGACAGGCAGGAGGTAATGTACTGAATAATATTACTTTTCTTAAACGTACACATGATATTATAGTTTAAGAAGTATGCATAAAAAAACATTCTCGAAACAGGGTTGTAGGCTACTGACAGTAAAATATGAGGTGGCTTCAAATGAAAACCTTAAAAGTGTGATAGAAATTACAATAACCATGTCATTGTCTTGTAACCTGTCAATATTGTTGTTAAGGATGTCAAGAGTGTTACACACTTGACATCATGATGCAGATGATTATATTGACATCACAATAACAATTTAAAGATAGCTGTCCCACTTTTGACATGCACCAAAGTGGAGCAGCATTCTATCATCCGTTTTTTAATCAGTGAAGGGGTAAAACCTATAGAAATTTTCATCAGCGAAAATGAAGGTCCAGTATGATGATACATGCCTGTCAGTCCAGCAAGTGCATGAGTGAAAGTTTCACAACGGCATGACCTCTGTGAAGGGGTACAGCAGGTGGTGCATGAGTGGTTACACACGTGAAAGAGAATTCTTTGTCTACAGGAATCCCAAGCACTTTATCGGTGCTGGAAGACTTGCATTGAATGCAGTGGTGACTACATCAAAAAATAAACATGTGTTCTTTACTTTTTCAGAATATATTCACCCAACAAACAAACAAACAACACATTTAAGGTTTTCATTTGAAGCTCCCTCGTATCTAAAACCTGAGAAGGAAACATTAGCAACCGAGGCCTAACCCCCACCAGGACGTATGCATTGTGCTGAAACATGACTTGGTTCCATATTAATATATCTCTCTGCTGATATGAAGTTCCAGTGTCAGTCCTCCATACTCCGCTGGTTTGTGATGAGCATGGGAAAGGGAAGAAGACCCCCGCAACACAGTCCCAGCCTGAAGCAAGACTAAGCAAAATCTTCTCCTGCCATATTCCTCTTCCTCTTTCTTCCATTAACCTTACCAGTTGCTACACAATGTTGTAGCTTTCCTCTTCCTCTTTCTTCCATTAACCTTACCAGTTGCTACACAAAGTTGCAGCTTTCCTCTTCCTCTTTCTTCCATTAACCTTATCAGTTGCTACACAATGATGCAGCTTTCCTCTTCCTCCCATTAACCTTACCAGAGGATACACAATTTTGCAACTTTCTTCTTCCTATAACGTGCCTAAACAATGTTGACAGCCTTCCCTGATGTCTGTGATAAGTTTCTTTTGTGCCCTGGCCTCACTCAAAACATGTATCACAATCAAATCCATCCATCGAAGGAGATCGATTACTTTTAGGGATATCTGTTTGTAATGAAGGTGATCCCTGACAAACAAAACCAACTACATGCATGCACACTCACACCAACTTCTATAAACACATGCAACACTTTAACATACTTATCTCAGCCCATGAACAATCTAACACTTATTTAAGCTTCTTCTCTTCCAATTCTCTTTCGTGAGGAATAGTTAGTTAGTTAGTCGACAGATCATCCTCATTGCACATCGAACCATTCAGGCCATAAGTGCATGGATCCCCTCCTCATCAAATCCCGCAGCGTGTAGCGCTAACGACGCCAGTTCTGTGTTGCTTTATCAATTTTCTTTCGCTTCCTGCGTAGTGTTCTTGTTTGGCCACCCCTCTTTTAATTTGCTGTTATCGCAGTCTGGCCATGGTTGTAGATTCAAAGTCATTACTTGGTTCTCGCAAAAGTCTTACTTCTCGTAGAGCATTCAGAATGTCAGCCTGGTCCATGGCGCGTCCGCCCTCTACAGTAGCCTCACCTGCGAGCTTGTCAGCCCGCTCATTTCCTTGTACTTCCGCATGCCCTGGCACGAAGATGAAACTAATCTTTGCCAGCCGAGACCGCTCCAGAGGCAGCAACCATTCTCTTCGGATCGACCCCTCCTCTATCCTCTTGATCATGTTCATTGAGTCGCTAAGGAAACATGCCCTAGTGAATGTCTGTGTCTCGAGCCATGTTATTGCTTTACTTACTGCCATGACTTCCATAGTCAGGCTACTTGTCGTTTCAGTGAAAGCACCAGAGTCCTCCTTCACAATTCTCTCTCCGGCCCGAGCCATAAAGGCCCATGAGCTTCTCACATGTCGGACGACCGACCCATCTGTGTAGATGACAGCATCACCGTCTAGCGAATTCTCAAAAATCAACGCTTGTACTTCAGCCTCCACAGCAGCCAGATTTTCGTGAGGAATGTGTCAGCCTAGTTATGTACCTCAAAGGTCAGTGTGTCTGACCTCGGCATGCATTTGTATAAATTTTGTTTTCTTTAGATAGATTCCACCCAAGGTAATGGTCTCTATCTGTGTTGTCTGCTCCGATTTCAGCTCATGAGCACACAAGAGAAACAACTCCCCTAATTGAGCACACAGGGGAACAACCCCCCTAAATTGAGCACATAGGGGAAACAACTCACCAAATTGAGCGCACAGGGGAAACAGCTCCTCTAAATGAACACACAGGGGAGCATCTCACCTAACTGAGCACACAGGGGAAACAATTCACCTAATTGGTCACACAGGGGAAACAATTCACCTAATTGAGCACATGGGGGAGCAACTCCCCTAATTGAACACACAGGGGAAACAACTCACCCAATCGAGCACACAAGGGAACCAACTCAGCTAATTTAATACAGGGGAAACAACTCCCCTAATTGAGCATACAGGGAAAACAACTCCCCTAATTGAGCACTCGGCGGATTCAACTCTCCCATTTGAGCACACAGGGGAAACTCACTTAATTGTGCACAGAAGGGAAAACAACTCACCTCATCTCCAGTTTGGCCTTTAACTGGTTAATCTCCCTTTGATGAAGTGACTTTAGTCTCTGGATTTCTTTATCTCTTTCCTGTTTATCCTTTTCTCGTTCCAGCTTCCGCAGCCGCTCTCTTTCCAGCTTTTCTTCAAACAGACGACATTTGACCTCTTGCTCCACCAGGCTATTCACTCTGCACATACATGTAAAAAAACAACTTGAATTAACTGATTAACGGATTACTTACCGTAACTGCCATGGGCCTATAAATCAAACTATAGTTAATATACCAATACACTAGTGTTCCTTTTACAGCGCCCTTTAATTTGATATAATGCAACATCCTTGCTACCATATCAACAACTTTTAAGTCATAAAATACTTCCCATTTCTGCCATCCATTTTTGTTTGGCCCAAACCAACTTGTTTGTTTTGCACTGAATCTGTTAATGTCTGGCTAAGAGGTGCCAGTGTCTGCTTCAGTAGTGGGTTCAATTCCTGCATAGGGCTGGGATTTCTTCCTAGAACCACTGGTGTCTAATTATATCACACAATATAATGTAATAATCAATCCAGTACAATTTCATGTAATAATCAATCCAGTACAGTTTAATCTAATAATCAATCCAGTACAGTTTAATGTAACACTCAATCTACTTCTCAACTTCCAACTATCACAGACATAGAAAGTTATTCTTCACAGCCAGAAACAACAAACAGGGTGGACATATTTATCAGCACCAGAAACGAAGACTCACCTGTCCTGTCTCTCCATGTCCAACAGCCTGAACTTCTCAAACTCAATTTTGTCCAGCTGTGTTTCCCTCTCCTCATCAAACCGTAGCTGGCGTGACTCCAGCTCAGATGCCTTGGCTTCCAGCTCCCTTTGTACAGTCTCCAGCTCCTGGAGGAGACAGAATTAGAGCATGAAGCTGGGGGAAGATTGCTGCAGCAGTTGTAGGCACATCTGCCCAGGGGTACAGTATAACATGCAGAAAGGGTGGATGTAGAAGGCAAGGGGAAACTGAGACATTATCTTCCTAAGTCTTCAATAAATAAAGAAGATCAGGATCATAAACTGATGGAGAAGATCAGGATCATAAACTGACGGAGAAAGGTGTTTAGCAAATTCATGTTAGCAAAATGGGTCAAAAGTTAGTTGTGTATCCTTTACTGGATGTCAGTCAACCCCAATATTTTTTGGCTGTTTGTGATTTCTTGGCAAATTTACACTCAGTAGATTGCCATTGCTTTCTGAATTACTGGCACTCATACCATTGTATTAAACTACCAATGCAAGGTAGTCTGCATCTAAATCACCCGCAGCTGTCTTCCGAACATGGTATACAGGATTACAAATTGTGTCCATAATCCCTTCATCACAGAGCCGGTCGTCAAAAGTACAGCAGCAAAATTATGACAACAGAAAGCGTATGTCAGCAGCAAAGATTAGCAGCAAATTGAAGACAGCAACAAGGATTAAGGCCACAGAAATATATCTATGCCAAGGGGTAAGCAACATATGCCTACTGAATACTTAGAAATATAGAAAAAAAAAACAAGGCATACAAGAACGTGAACAAAAATCACCTTCTGCCGGGTGTCGAGGTCCTCTCTCTGAGCTTTCAGTTGCTGGGACATGTTCAGGAGCTGGTTCTGTCCCCCGCTATCTTCCAAAGAGGATTTCCTCAAGACCTCCTCTTGTAATCCCACCAACCTGAGAAGGCAACAAAGACAGGTTTACAAATTATTTGTTGTCTTAAATTATTAAGATTATTTAGAAACATAAGACAGACATCGCTGCTGTTGTTATCACATTATTATCACAAGCACTATTACGACTACCATTAACATCAGTAACATTATCTCTACTTTGTACTTATCATATTCTCCAACTAGGAATTGTACGGTATCTGTGTGTACATGATTCCATTTGGAAATATTAAAAATGTACGTTTATTTTATTCTCTTGTCTGTGATCTTTTAAACCCTGTGCTATCTCATTCTCTTACTACTAATCTGCTATACATCTGTACTTACTTCATTAGTCATATTCCCTTAACCATTAAACTTGGAATTTACACACCCTACTTGATAGAGATGGTGTGTCGGGCCAAGAGAGACAAACAGCACTGATTGGGAGAGAGTTGGGCAGGTACAACATCGACATTGTAGCCTTGAGCAAGACACGACTTGCAGATGAAGGCCAAATCTGTAAATTAGGTGAGGAAAGACACCAGTCCGGTGTGGGATTTGCCATTAAGTTGGCCCTGGTTGGCATGCTAGCTGGATTTCTGAAGGCTATAAACAACTTATGACCATTAAGTTACCTCTGCTGAATGCAAGGAAGCATGCAACCATCATGAGTGTCTACGCACCAACCATGACCAATGAAAATGACATCAAGAACAAGTTCTATGAGGACCTGCACAACGTATTAACATCTGTTCCAGAGGAGACAAACTTATACTCCTTGGGGACTTCAATGCCAGAGTAGGCATGGACACTGCCTCTTGGAGTGGCATCATTGGAAAGCACAGAGTCGAAAATTGTAACAGCAATGGACTCCTCCTCCTTCAGACCTGTGCCGAACACGATCTCCTGATTACCAACATAATTTTCCGTCTTCCCATGATAAACAGGATATCGTGGATCCACCCTTGCTCGAAACACTGGCACCTCATTGACTATGTTATCGTCAGGAGGAGTGACAGACAAGACGTTCGGGTGACAGAATCCATGTGTGTTGCTGAATGTTGGACAGACCATTGTCTGATTGTCTCAAAAATAAACATACACATCAAGCCACAACGGCGTCCTCAAGGGGTAAAAGTGCAACAAAAAACAACTAAATGTCACCCGCCTAAACAGCACAAAAATGTCACCTGACTCGCATGCCAGATCACAGGCTAGTCAAAAAGATTTTTTACTGTGAGCTGTGTTGTGGTAAACGCTCCCAAGATGGCCAGAGAAAACGCTTTAAAGACACTCTGAAGATCTCACTAAAAGCTTTTGGAATTCATCACGATACTTGGGAGACTGCTGCTAAAGACCAAAATTTGTGGCATACATCATTACGCAAGGGTGCTGTCACTTGTGAAGCAACCTGGACTGCCAGAGGTGTGAAAAAAAAGGCTGGACAGAAAAACCACTGCAGGAAATCCTTCTCCAGAAACGTCAAGCATTCTTTGTCCACATTGTCAAAGAACATTTTGAGTCAAAATAGGCCTTACCAGCCATTTTATAACTCACAGCTCCATACTTTCAACCCCACTGGATGAAGTGAATGGTCATCATAAATCTTGATGGACAAACAACAACAATAATATTCTATACATATGTACTTGTACTATACATATGTATATGTGAGTGTGGGATATGTTGCTGAGGGATATGTGTGTGTGGTGCGTGGGTTAGGAATATTGCGTGGTAGTGGATGTTATGTGATGTGCGGGTGGGGGATATGTGCGGGTGGGGGATGTGTGTGGTGGGGGATTGGGTTAGGGCATGTGTGGGTGGGTGGTGGATGTATGTGTGGGTGGTGGGGTGTGTGTGAGTGGATTGGGGATGTATAGATGGTTAGGGAGATATGTGTGTGTGGGTAGGGAGATGTCAGTTGGTGGGGATGTGTGTGTATGGTTTGGGGATGTGTGAGTGGATGTGCGAAGTGTGGGTTGGTGGGGGATGTGTGTGCGTGGGTGGGGAATATGTGGTCGATGGATGTGTGGCTGGAGGATGGGTGGTTGAAGGTGTGGGTGGGGAGAGGATGTGTGGGTTAGGATGTGTATGTGGGTGGGCGCCAGATGTGTGGGTTGGTGGGGGATGTTTGTAGGTGGCGAATGTGTTTGGGTTGGGGGAACAGGTGAGGGCAGTGTGTGTGGGTGGGGGATGTGTGGGAGGGGGATGGGTCGGTTGGTTGGGTATGTATGTGTCCCTGGGTGTGTGTGTGTGGGTAGGTGGGGGTGTGTGTGTGGGTGGGGTGATGTGTGGGTAGGTGGGAGATGGGCCTCATAACATGGTAATTTGCCTTGTTTATATTTACAACATTCATTTCACAATGTTTATTTTTCTTTCTATGTGAATGTATAATGTTCTTGATGAATGAAAGATGTGTGATTGGAAGGGCCGAATGTAATACGGGCCTGCAAGCCCAATTTGTGACCCTTTTAAAATAAAGTTGATTTGATTTTGATTTACTTACCTCATTAGTAATCTTCTATACATTTATACTTACTTCATTAATCATCTTCTACACGCTGGTCTCCCTGGCGAAGGGGATAAAGAAGCTGTTCGTAATCCCGTATACCCACGTATGAAACACATCTGCGTGATATTCGGCAGCGGATCGCGTGCGTTGGTATGTGAGCAGGTTGTTCAGAAAGCAATGGCAAACTATTGAACGTAAAAACTTTCCAAGACATCAACAGCAGCTGAAAAATGCTGGTGTTGACTGCAATGTCCTGTAAATAGATTATGCACAAAAAAGACCAAAAAAAACATCTTCTATACATTTAAACTTACTTCATTAATAATCTTCTATACATGTATACTTATTTCATTAGTAATCTTGAAAACATTTATACTTACTTAATTAGTAATCTTCTACAGATTTCTTTTTTTTTTTTTTTTTTATAGCATATCCTTTACAGGACTTAGCTGTCAACACCAGCATCTTTCAGCTGTATGTTGATCTCTTGGCAAGATTACGCTCAGTAGTTTGCCATTGCTTTCTGAACGGCCGGCTCAGTATCCCGCAAGTCACGAGCGGGGGTCGAACCGCCTCAGCTATCGCTCCGCTACGAGACTCTGCGTGATAAACGGGATTACAGAGAGAAAGTGTTGTAGCCCCACAGCCAGAGAGACCGGCTACAGATTTCTACTTACTTCATTATTATTACTTACTTACTTCAGTTATCTGCTGTAATTTTATCCTTACTTCACTAGTAATCTGCTATACATTTATTCTTACTTCATTAGTAATTATATATATATATATATATATATATATATATATATATATATTTCATTTGTGATTGTCAAGATAGCTGTAATTACCTCATCCTCTCACTCTGGATCTCCGCAAGATTCAGGTTGTACGTGTGCTCTAGTGTCTCAATCTCCACCTCAAGCTCCTCAATCTGTGGTCCAGCAAAATAAACAAGATTGTTATGTCTAAATATTACTAAACATAACAACATAAACACAATATGGTGTCTAAAAATAACAATGTAAACACCAGACTTTGTCTCTACATAACAACATAAATACGACTTATCTATATTATTGTTTGTATCTAAACAATAACACTGGCTACATAAACATTAGCTATATTAGTGTTTGTATCTAAACAATAACACTGGCTACATAAACATTAGCTATATTAGTGTTTGTATCTAAATAATAACACTGGCTACATAAACATTAGCTATATTAGTGTTTGTATCTAAACAATAACACTGGCTACATAAACATTAGCTATATTAGTGTTTGTATCTAAACAATAACACTAGCTACATAAACATTACCTATATTAATGTTTGTATCCAAACAATAGCATTGGAAACTTTAAGAAATAGTTAGTTGCATATCCTTTACAGGATGTCGCAGTCAACACTAGCAATTTTTGCTGTTTGTGATCTCTTAGCAAGATTACGTTCAGTAGTTTGCCATTGCTTTCTGAATGGCCGGCACCCAAATCATTTAGTAAAATATCGCCCGCAGCTGTGTTTTCGAACACTGGTATATGGGATTACGACCTAGATCAGGTCATGGTCATTTGGTACAGACAACCCACATTCTCACACAGCCCAGCGTGAGAAGATTGATAACCTTGCCTCGCATGAGAATATTGAGGCAGGTCTCTGAGCAGAAGACGACTTCCCCTGCAGGTTGTCAGTTGGTTTTGAGCTACCGTCGAGTTTCGACGTAGTTCTTAACTTCGTAGCATGGCCAACAAATGTGCCGATACATCTGTGATTAGGTTATGCGATTATTGTTGTCATCGTGGACTCTAGGTATCGTTTGTGGCGTTAGTTAGTTAGTTAGTCTTTCCTCTTGAGCCTAAGGCGGCGCATAGGGCAGAAGTCCTGTCTCTCCATGCCTGGCGGTTTGCTGCTACCTGTTGTAGATCTTGGATATTTACTTGGCCATTGAATGAGCCTTCTCTAATGATGGTTCTACGCAGGGTCTCTCTTGGTCTTCCCCATTTTCTTTTCCCTACCGGTGACCATATGATGGCTTGGTAGGGGAATCTTGTCTTGTCCATTCTGAGTACATGGCCGATGTAGTTCCAACGGCGTCTTCTTATGAAATTGGATACTGTATCTTGCTTAGTCTCTTGTCTTATTTGCGAATTGGTTCTGAAGTCTGTCCAGTGGATGTTTAGAAGTCTTCTAAGACATTTGTTCTCAAAATTGTCTAATTTTTTATCTAAAGCTACCGTTGATTTCCAACTTTCACATCCATACGTTAACACTGGAATCACACAAGAGTTGAAGATTTTAAGTTTTGTGTCTTTGCTGAGTGTCTTTGACTTCCAGATGTTTGACAGTTTATTGAAGGCACTAGATGCCAGTGCGATTCTAGATGATATTTCTGGTGTTGAGTCCCCTGTAGATGTCATTTTGCTTCCTAGGTATGTGAAGCTGTTGACTTTTTCAAGAACGTAGCTGTTCAATTTGGTGTCATCTGAACTGTTGGTAAGATCAATAGTCTTTGTTTTTGTGGTGTTAATTTGGAGACCAATTTGCCCTGAAACATTTTGGAGGTGGTTTATTTTCTCTTGGGCATCCAGGTGTGTTGAACTCAAAAGCACTATGTCGTCGGCAAAGTCCAGGTCTTCTAGAATTTTGTCAACCCAATGGATACCCATATTTGTGTTGTTTGTGCATTTTTGTGTGTGTGCATTTGTTTGTGGCATAAATATTAGTATATGTTATTAAACACCTAGAGTCGAAAGAAGCTGTGAATTTAAACTGTCTCCAGTTGATTCATTGAGCTGCGTTGTGTTGATTTAATGAAATAGCTGTTGTCACTCCTACAGTATCTGCGCTCATAGAACATTCTTGACGCACACAGAAACATACATGTGTATGAGCGCCGCAATAAGAACCTTCAACTCTAAGAATATACATAACGGAGAGCCCGCACCTAGCGGGATTGATTCAATGAGCCGGAAAGCTCATGGCGTAAAACTAAAGACGATGGGCAGCATCAATGGTACAGCTCGCCCCACTCCATGTCATCTGCCCTGGTCGAGACAGAGCATTCCTCTTCATGGCAGGCCGACACCCATATCATTTAGTAAAATATCGCCCGCAGCTGTGTTTTCGAACACTGATATGTGGTATTACAAACTGCGTCCGTAACCTCTTCACCAAGGATCTGGCAGCTACTTAAACATTATTTATATTAATCACACACAAGTGTTAGATTTCATTTGTGGCCATCTGCTAGACTTCATTTCTAGGACCGCACTAAATATAATCTCCACAACATTTCACATAAAATCTTATACATTCCATTTCTAAAAGAGTGCTATACTCCATTTCTAAAGCAGAGCCAGGCTTCACTTCTAGAACACCACTCAGACACATAACAATAAATACATCAGCAAACATTTCAGGATGAAAGAAAAGTGTAACTTACTTTGTCCTTCCTGCGATTCTCTTTTTCTTCTGTTCGCTTCTCCATCTCCTCCAGTTCTCTGGTCAGTACTGAGCTGTCCTCCTCAAGAGCATCAATTTGCTCCTTGAATTCCTTGCTGACTACTGCCGTTTCTTGCTCCACCTGAAGGCAAGATAATATAGTGGTCCTTAAACTGGTTAACTGCTGAATCCATTTTCCTTCTTTATGTTTGTTGTGGCACCTTCTCTTTGTCTTCTGCTGCTGCTTTATCTTCTCATGTGAGAGGTCAGCATCTCCAAATAGATAAAAGTGCTTGTTCTTAAACATCAGGTGTGCTGGAGTCGAGTTAGTGAGTTCAACCCCTACACAGGTCAGTTGGACTAAAATGTTGACTTCTCGTCCTTGACTTGGGGATGTAAATTACAAGTACCTCAGAAGTCGGAGTGAGTTCGCCTGATGGCGAGGGACACTGGTAATAGGGAAGGCTGATCCACATGCAAAAATCAGTCCAGTGCACCAAACATAGTATCACATGTATGGACTGTGCTTGAGTTCAAAGAGAGTCAATGCTACAAAAACAAAAACCTTATGTCCATCTCCCCACCCACTCACACATCCTCCACTCATCCCATAACCCATCAACACTCACCCACCCACATATCCACACATGAACAGACCCCCAACCACCCAGTCAAACACACATACCCCAACCACACATCCCTGCCTACACACACACATATCCCCGCCAACCCACACATCACAGCACCTACCCACACACAAATCTAGCATCCACACAAATCTAGCATCCACACACACATCCCTGCCAACCCACACATCACGCACCTACCCACACACAAATCTAGCATCCACACACAAATCTAGCATCCACACACACATCCCCCACATTCAGCCAACTTTTTATTACTTTCAGAGATGCAACATTTACTGTGCTGCATATTAAAGTATACAGCCAGATATATTTAGTATGAGCAGTCCAAACACAACAGTCAAACTAACCCACCATGTGTTTAGTGATACACATTAGCTGACAACACATGATGCATTTCTGGAGACAGAAAGGATTAAATTATAACATTTATCTCACTTATAAAGTTGAAAGTTTGTCTTTGCCCTGTTTACAGCAGATCTGCAATATTAGTGCCTTTCGGTTGCAAATATCGCAGCTCTGCTGTAAACAGGCACAACACAATTACGTCCAAAACAAACATTCCGGTCGAACAAATAAGAAGACAAAGATTTACCTGCTTCTCTTCATCTTTAGCTTTCACCAGAACTTGCTTCTGCACCTCAATCTGCCCATCAAGCTGCCTCAATTTGTCACTATTCTGCCACAAGAGCTCCCGCCTAGCAAGGTGTAGGGCCTCAACTTCCGCTGCCTTCTGTCTCTCCCAAACCTCCAGCTCAGATTCTATCCTGGCCATTTCCTCATGCTGGTGCTGGGCAAAGCTTTTCTCTTCTTCTTCAAGCAGCTTCCGAGCTTCGGCCAACTGCTGGGCTTCAGTCTCACACTCCAGCTTTTCTTGAGCACTAGAGAAGTTTCTAAAAAATTGACAAAGGAAGTTTCTAAAAAATGATAATCAGCAATATTATAATTGTAATGGTTTCTCATTAACAAAAGATAATATTCAAAGTAATGCATTCATTCTCTGAATTTAAACAAAGAAGCCACAAACACTAAATTTCCCAATTTGTTGTCTGTCACACTTCACTGCATCTCATCAGGTGAATATTGCATCTGCATACTGCACAGTCTGGTATCATATTAAGTAAACTGATTGATATTTTTTGGCTGAAATACACAACACATAGTTAACAATGCAGTTCAAATGTGGACCATTTATTATCCCCATTATAATTGCAGGTTTACTACTAAGTCTTTCTGGCTGCATAACAGGGGTTTTAAACACCTAATGGCGGAAGCTTAATAAAATTTGAGTATTTGTTGTTCATTGAATACAATCCATGACCTACCTTTTCTTCTTTGACCACATGGACCACAGTCTGATAGATGATGCGTGATCTAGGAGGCTGACTTTTTATGGCCTGTCGACTGCACGGGGCTTCCACAGAATTCCTTTGCCCTCATACTGACACATGTTCAGCTACTCAATAAAAAATATCCTGTTCACCCACACTGAGCTGTAATTTGGCTTTATAATATTTATTATTTCATATGATGAACTATTTATTTGTTCGCTAATATTTTGTTTAACAATTCTGATTTTTATAAAATCCCAATCATTATCTTCATAAAGATGTATACAGCTAAAACTTTGTTATTCCCCATTGTGTAGGTCACATGATCTAGCTACTTCTGCAAATGGACTTACTCACACCAAGAGAATCGTTTCATCAGCTTTCATATGCAGTGTCTTTCAAGAAGGCTTGGTCTTAAGTGGCTCGATGAGATCACAAATACTAAAGTTTTGAAAAGATTGGGTGGTGTGATGGTTTGTTCCATGCTCAGTCTTTGTTGATTGAATAGGATACATTAGGAGGATGGATGATGGTTGAATATGAAAGGATGATATTTTTAGTGAATGACAGATGGGTAATAGATCTCAGTGTCAGTCTCTACTATGGTACAAAGATGTGTGTAAGCGGGACATGATTGATACAGGCACTGATATTGCACCTTGGGAACAAGTCGCCGCTGATCACGTTGCATGGGGGGAAATGATTTTTTTTGGGGGGCATATCCCTTACAGGACATTGCAGTCAACATCAGCATTTTTCAGCTGCTTTTGATGTACTAGGCAAGATTGCGCTTAGTAGTTTGCCATTGCTTTCTGAACGACCAGCTCACATACCCTGTAAGTTACCAACGTGGCAAGAACTGCTACCGATTCTCGCGCAGGTTACGTTATTCACAAGAATATACTGGGATTACGGAGAAAGATGGAAAAGATTAGGAATTCAATAAAGACAAAGGAGAAAATGATTACAGATATGTCACACACTGGGTGTGTGAGACACCAGATGGTGTGTGATGGTGGAAATGACCATGTGTTCACATACACCTATTGTGGACAAACATTTACCATGCAAATTGGTCTGATCAGAACCACCATTGGTTGTAGTTATTGTGCTTTTTTGAAGCACAATGGAGCAAACTATCATCTGCAAGATGGCAAAGTGCCAGTCAGTAGTCCTCTATATATAACCAGGCGATAACAAAGGCCAAGCGGGGTTTGGCTGCGATGCGGGTGATGGCGGCAGCAAACTGTGAGCAGCGCCATCTATGTCTTCTGTACAAAAGGCTGGTCATATCTGTTTTTGAGTATGCGATGGCTATCCTGACTCTCAGCCGTAAGCAGATAGAAAGGATGGAAAGGATACAGAACGACGCCATGCGCATTATTCTTGGATTACAAGAGATACAGCATGCAAGGCTGATGCGCTACCTTCTTGATTTTCCAACCATTGAAGACAGAATACAAATTTGCATAGCACGTGCCTACCTCAGAGTTAACGCAAACACACATCCTCTGCACAGTGAAATTAGGAAGGTGAAGGGCAGTAGGTTAAAAAGAGGAAGGTCGTGGATGGGTCAAGCCTGAGGACATTTTTCAACAGGTGTGTTCACTTGAAAACTTAGAGCCTGGCGAGGAGTGGGTACAAGTGCCAACAGATTTCTGTACATCTTTATCAGTCTGCATCCAACTAGACAGAAAATGCAGACAAGAAAATCAGGCTGCTGTGGAGGCGGAGGTACAAGCTTTGATTTTCGAGAATTCGTTAGATGGTGATGCTGTCACATACACAGATGGGTCGGTCATCCGACATGTGAGAAGCTCATGGGCTTTTACGGCGCAGGCCGGAGGGAGAATTGTGCAGGAGGACACTGGTGCTTTTGCTGAGACCACATGTAGCCAGACTATGGAAGTCATGGCAGTAAGTAAAGCAATAACATGGCTCGAGACACAGACATTCATTAGGGAATGTTTCCTTAGCGACTCAATGAACATGATCAAGAGGATAGAGATGGGGTGGATCCGAAGAGAGTGGTTGCTGTCTCTGGAGCTGTCTCTCCTGGCAAAGATTAGTTTCATCTTCGTGCCAGGTCATGCGGGAGTACACGGAAATGAGCGGGCTGACGAGCTAGCAGGTAAGGCTAATGTGGAGGACGGACACGCTATGGACCAGGCTGACATTCTGAATGCTCTACAAGAAGTAAGACTGTTGCGAGAATCATGTGATGACTGTGAATCTACAACCATGGTCAGACTGCGAGAACTGAAAATTCAAAGAGGTGTTGCCAAACAAGAACACTACGCAGGTAGCCAAAGAAGATTGATTAACCAACACAGAACTGGTGTCGTGAGCCGCTAAATGTTGCGGGATTTGCTGAGGAGGGGATCCGAGCACTTATGGACTGAATGGTTTGATGTGCAATGAGGATGATCTGTCGACTAACTAACTAACTAACTAACTAACTAACTAATATAACGATTTTTGTTCTTGTGATGTATTTCTTAATTCTGCCTTGTAGTTGGGTACAGTTAGCTATCTTGAATGTTTTCTAGCTTATTTAGGTTCAATGGTTTTGTTCACATAATCTTTTAGTGCTATTCCTTGTCTTTACATCAATCTCTCCACATCACAGTCTCTTCACATGACATCAGTTCTTCACATTATATTTGTTGTCTACACATTCCATCAGCTGTCTACACATCACATCAGTTGTCTACACATCACATCACTTGTCGACACATCACATCAGTTGCCTACACATCACATCATTTGTCTATATATAATATCAGTTCTTCACATCACATCAGTGAACCTAACAGGCTGAAATTCTTTACTTTAGTCTCCTCACATCAAAGCAACGTCTTCACATTGAACTGGTGAATTGAACAGACTGAAAATCTCTATTGTCTTCACATCAGAAGAGTGAATTGAACAAGTCTACAATCTATTGTCTTCACATCAAATTGGTGAATTGAACAGGCTGAAAGTCTCTACATCAGCATCTGAACATGAATCAAGCTCAGATACCTCTCCACAACCACTTACCCTTTGTGCAGCCTCCTCTTCACCCTGGTTTCATTTTCTGCCAGGTCATGCCAGGCTTCTTCTATCCTGCCGGTATGTTCATTAAGCTCGTCCAACACCACTTTCCATTGAGCATTCTTCTCATCACTGGTCGCCTCATGCTGAGCCAGGAGGTCATCCTCTCGCAGGGTCAAGTCTTGAACTTCATGAAGGATGTTCTCGCTGGAAGCCAGTAAGTCTTTCTTCTCCATCTCATACTGTGACTTTAGGGAGTCCAGCTTCTCGGCTTCTGTAGCCACCTTCTCTTGTAGCTGCAAGCAATGAAACCATTGTAAGTCAGAAAAGGAATTCAGGTGTGTTGCAAAAACACATTTCAACACAGATTGGAAGTCAGGATGAGAAATCAGGTGTGTTACAAAAAGCACATTTCAACACATATTGGAAGTCAGGATGAGAAATCAGGTGTGTTACAAAAAGCACATTTCAACACGGCACACACACACTGGAAGTCAGGATAAGAATTCTAGTCTGTTACAAGGATAAAATTTCAAAGCACTATACACACATTCACCAGCATCTTGGGCTTATAGGTCCGTGAAAGCAAATTTCCCAATACCCTGACATACTGGGTCAAAGGTATGAAAAAGGTATTTGACTCAGATTTGTATATTGCCAGATAAAATGTTACTTAATGTTAGTTACATGTCCTTTACAGAATGTTGCAGCCAACCCCCTCAGGTACTTGTAATTTATGTCACAAAGTCAAGGACAAGAAGTCAACATTTTAGTCAAACTAATTGGTGTAGAAGCTGAACGACATGTTAAGATAATATACGTATTTTAACGTTCTATCCAGTAGTATAAAAGATGGGGGTTGGTTGCTGCCGAGTTGATACTGGAGTAAGAATGAAAATGCAAAATGTGACAAAAAAGAGTGGCAAATGGAAAAATACACAATGTTTTGACTGAAGTCTTCAGCAATAAACAAAAATACAGAAAAAGAAATTCCCTTTTATTCTCCTTCTCTCTCTCTTTCTATGTGCGAGCGTGCGTGCGTGTGTGTACACATATGTATGTAGGTAGATGGTGTATACATATGTATGTAGGTAGATGTGTGGGTGAGTGAGTGAGTGAGTGAGTGAGTGGGTGGGTGGGTGGGAGAGGGTGAGTGAGTCAGTCAGTCAGTGACTGAGTCAGTCAGTCAGTCAGTGAGCAGCTGTGAGGGAGGACAATTGGGAATTGATGTGTCCATGCTTCAAAACAAAACAACTCAGGCTAACAAAAAGAACCACGGAAAGAACAAAAGCATCAGAACTGACCCTCATCTGCTTCTCCTCCAGCTGTAACCTGCTGCTGGTGGCTGCACTCCTGGCTTGTTCTGTCTGCTCATTCTTCTCACTGATCTGTCTCTCCAGGTCACGAATCACCTGAGAGATGGACTCCTCCTCCGTGACCTGGTCTGGGTACCAGGTGAGGTTCTCTATTTCCTGTGGATGTATGATTTATGAATGTCTTCATTCAATCGCAACACTTGATACAAGGATCTAATGTTCTTTTACAGTTCAAAGGTTAGAAAGCACCAACTTCTGCCTGGAACTCAATTATTGGTATTTGATTTTTGCTCTGTGTCGAAGTGTTTTTGACACAGTTCGTAATTCCACATACATAATCAAACACAGTTGCGGGGCGATTTGGTAGCAGACAGCTTGCTTTTGTTTTTAATAAAATGATATGAGTGTTGGTCATTCAGAATGCAATGGCAAACTACTGAATGTAAACTTGCCAAGAAATCACAAACAGCCAAAACATTATGGGGTTTAACTGTGACATCCTTTAATGCAGTGGTTCTCAACCGGTTCCCCCAGGGGGGAATTTTAGGGTTTCCAGGGAGGGGGAATGAAGATTATTTCAAGATCTCGTTAATACAAGAACCGATTACTTGATATTGTTTTTTCCTTCATACTTCACGGTTCTGTACGTCTCACCCCTCTAAAATTCATTTTATAAAGTAAGTAGACCCACAAATCACGTTTTATGTGGATGTCTAGACTTGTTTTAGTATGTGCTTCCATTATTACGTATACTGTGTAGAGGCAGGAGCGTGGGGGGAGGGGGAATTTTAGGTAGAAAATACGAAGGGGGGGGGGGGAATGACGTTGTGAAAATATGGTGAAGGGGGGCACAGGCCAAAAAAGGTTGAGAACCACTGCTGTAATGGGTATACAACTAACTTTTTTGTAATAGACTTGATGACAGACATTCTTGCACTAAATTTTTCGTCTACGTCTGCCTTTCATCTCTCAATGAAGCTCACACGTCTGTCTGAGAACTCAGCTATTGGTATTTACAGTCTTGTCTTGTAACAGACTTGATGACAGACATTCTTCCACTACGTCTGCCTTTCATCTCTCAATGGAGCACTGGCCCTTAACTCATGCCAAGCCGTCCCATCTTTTGCTTTCTTTCACAACTTCCTACGTGTCCTCCCTACACATCCACCCAATATCATTCATCTCTCTCGAATTCTCTTCTCTGGACAGCAAGGATTCTCAAACTCTAAACACATAGACTACTCTCAAATAGCCACACATTTCAAACTCTAATAGTCTATTTAGAGCTTGGACAATTATCTGATGCACCGTGGTGATTCACACTAAATAATTAACATATTTTATTATACCACAGCATATTTATGTGTATGTGTGCATGTCCATGTGTGTGTGTGCATATATATACATATGTGTGTGTGTGAATGCATGCCTGTGTGTGTAAAGGTGAAGAAAAGGGAAACTGGTTATTTCATTTCCATTTGTCATGACCTACTATATATAAAAGCCCAGCACTTCACACTCCTAATAGTATTTTCCATAAGACTGCCATTACCTTATTAAAGTCTCATACTGCCTTAATACACAACATGGCTAGCTGACTCTACATACAAAATGACCTGCTGATTCTGCAGACAAAATGACCAACTGACTCTGCGGACAAAATGACCAGCTGATTCTACATACAAAATGACCAGCTGACTCTACATACAAAATTACCAGCTGACTCTGCAGACAGAATGACCAGTTGACTCTATACACACAATGACCAGCTGACTCTATACACAAACTGACCAGCTAACTCTATACACAAACTGACCAGCTAACTCTATACACAAACTGACCAGTTAACTCTATACACAAACTGACCAGCTAACTCTATACACAAACTGACCAGCTGACTCTATACACAAACTGACCAGCTAACTCTATACACAAACTGACCAGCTAACTCTATACACAAACTGACCAGCTAACTCTATACACAAACTGACCAGCTAACTCTATACACAAACTGACATGCTGACTCTATACACAAACTGACAAGTTAACTCTATACACAAACTGACCAGCTGACTCTATACACAAACTGACCAGCTGACTCTATACACAAACTGACCAGCTAACTCTATACACAAACTGACCAGCTGACTCTATACACAAACTGACCAGCTAACTCTATACACAAACTGACCAGCTAACTCTATACACAAACTGACCTGCTGACTCTATACACAAACTGATCAGTTAACTCTATACACAAACTGACCAGCTGACTCTATACACAAACTGACCAGCTAACTCTATACACAAACTGACCAGCTGACTCTATACACAAACTGACCAGCTAACTCTATACACAAACTGACCAGCTAACTCTATACACAAACTGACCAGCTAACTCTATACACAAACTGACCAGCTAACTCTATACACAAACTGACATGCTGACTCTATACACAAACTGACCAGTTAACTCTATACACAAACTGACCAGCTGACTCTATACACAAACTGACCAGCTGACTCTATACACAAACTGACCAGCTAACTCTATACACAAAATGACCAGCTGATTCTACATACAAAATGACCAGCTGACTCTACATACAAAATTACCAGCTGACTCTGCAGACAGAATGACCAGTTGACTCTATACACACAATGACCAGCTGACTCTATACACAAACTGACCAGCTAACTCTATACACAAACTGACCAGCTAACTCTATACACAAACTGACCAGTTAACTCTATACACAAACTGACCAGCTAACTCTATACACAAACTGACCAGCTGACTCTATACACAAACTGACCAGCTAACTCTATACACAAACTGACCAGCTAACTCTATACACAAACTGACCAGCTAACTCTATACACAAACTGACCAGCTAACTCTATACACAAACTGACATGCTGACTCTATACACAAACTGACCAGTTAACTCTATACACAAACTGACCAGCTGACTCTATACACAAACTGACCAGCTGACTCTATACACAAACTGACCAGCTAACTCTATACACAAACTGACCAGCTGACTCTATACACAAACTGACCAGCTAACTCTATACACAAACTGACCAGCTAACTCTAAACACAAACTGACCTGCTGACTCTATACACAAACTGACCAGTTAACTCTATACACAAACTGACCAGCTGACTCTATACACAAACTGACCAGCTAACTCTATACACAAACTGACCAGCTAACTCTATACACAAACTGACCAGCTAACTCTATACACAAACTGACCTGCTGACTCTATACACAAACTGACCTGCTGACTCTATACACAAACTGACCTGCTGACTCTATACACAAACTGACCTGCTGACTCTATACACAAACTGACCAGTTAACTCTATACACAAACTGACCAGCTAACTCTATACACAAACTGACCAGTTAACTCTATACACAAACTGACCAGCTGAACTTCTATACACAAATCTGACCATGCTAACTCTATACACAAACTGACCAGCTAACTCTATACACAAACTGACCAGCTGAACTCTATACACAAACTGACCAGCTAACTCTTATACACAAACTGACCAGCTAACTCTATACACAAACTGACCATGCTGAACTCTATACACAAACTGACCAGTTAACTCTATACACAAAACTGACCAGCTGACTCTATCACACAAACTGACCAGCTAACTCTATACACAAACTGACCAGCTAACTCTATACACAAACTGACCGCTGACTCTATACACAAACTGACCTGCTGAACTCTATACACAAACTGACCATGCTGACCTCTATACACAAACTGACCTAGCTAACTCTATACACAAACTGACCATGCTGACTACTATACACAAACTGACCAGTTAACTCTATACACAAACTGACCAGCTAACTCTATACACAAACTGACCAGCTAACTCTATACACAAACTGACCAGCTAACTCTATACACAAACTGACCAGCTAACTCTATACACAAACTGACCAGTTAACTCTATACACAAACTGACCAGTTAACTTTATACACAAACTGACCTGCTAACTCTATACACAAACTGACCAGCTAACTCTATACACAAACTGACCAGCTAACTCTATACACAAACTGACCAGCTAACTCTATACACAAACTGACCAGCTGACTCTATACACAAACTGACCAGCTAACTCTATACACAAACTGACCAGCTGACTCTATACACAAACTGACCAGCTGACTCTATACACAAACTGACCAGCTAACTCTATACACAAACTGACCAGCTAACTCTATACACAAACTGACCAGCTAACTCTATACACAAACTGACCAGCTAACTCTATACACAAACTGACCAGCTAACTCTATACACAAACTGACCAGCTAACTCTATACACAAACTGACCAGCTGACTCTATACACAAACTGACCAGCTAACTCTATACACAAACTGACCAGCTAACTCTATACACAAACTGACCAGTTGACACAAACTGACCAGCTAACTCTATACACAAACTGACCAGCTAACTCTATACACAAACTGACCAGCTAACTCTATACACAAACTGACCTGCTGACTCTATACACAAACTGACCAGCTAACTCTATAAACAACAAACTGACCTGCTGACTCTATACACAAACTGACCAGCTGACTTTATACACAAACTGACCAGCTAACTCTATACACAAACTGACCAGCTAACTCTATACACAAACTGACCAGCTAACTCTATACACAAACTGACCAGCTGACTCTATACACAAACTGACCAGATAACTCTATACACAAACTGACCAGCTGACTCTATACACAAACTGACCTGCTGACTCTATACACAAACTGACCAGCTGACTCTATACACAAACTGACCAGCTAACTCTATACACAAACTGACCAGCTGACTCTATACACAAACTGACCAGTTAACTCTATACACAAACTGACCAGCTAACTCTATACACAAACTGACCAGCTAACTCTATACACAAACTGACCTGCTGACTCTATACACAAACTGACCAGTTAACTCTATACACAAACTGACAAGCTGACTCTATACACAAACTGACCAGCTAACTCTATACACAAACTGACCAGCTAACTCTACACACAAACTGACCTGCTGACTCTATACACAAACTGACCAGTTAACTCTATACACAAACTGACCAGCTGACTCTATACACAAACTGACCAGCTAACTCTATACACAAACTGACCAGCTAACTCTATACACAAACTGACCAGCTGACTCTATACACAAACTGACCAGCTAACTCTATACACAAACTGACCAGCTAACTCTATACACAAACTGACCAACTAACTCTATACACAAACTGACCAAGTTGACTTTGGACATAAAATTACCAGGGCATTTGCAACAATAATGACCATTTGTCTCAGGTTATAAAATGACCAGTTAACTCTATACACAAAATTACCAGCCAACTCTCTACAAAAAAAATTACCAGCTGACTCTGTACACAAAATGACCAATTAACTCTATAAACAAAATGACCTGCTGACTCTATACACAAAATGATCTTCTGACTCTATACACAAAATGACCAGCTGACTCTATACACAAAATGACCTGCTGACTCTACATACAAAATGACCATCTAACTCAGGACATAAAATGACCATCTAACTCAGGACACAGAATGACCAGCTGACTCAGGACACAGAATGACCAGCTGACCCAGGACACAGAATGACCAGCTGACCCAGGACACACAATGACCCATCTGGAGCTCACCTTGAGCAAGTTCTCCTTTGAGATTCTGAGATCCTCCAGAAGCTCCTCCTCCTGGGTGTCCAACTGCCGCAGGCCGTCCACGATGCTGTTGTAGGGGTTTTTCTGGCAACAATCAGTTCACAGGCTCAACATCAATAAAATAAAAACACAACATTAAAGTTGCCTTGTACATGGTTTAATGTACACTGGACATATGGTGGTAGGCCCATATCTGTGTGACCAACTTGGCCCCCTGTGGATGATGTGGTCACTACCTCGCTGGTGGCCTTTATTTCACAAGCCACGACCTGGTACCCATTGTAAGACTGACCTGGGAGCCTGGATCAGTTTTTATAATCTTCCCTGATGTGGATTCAAACACATAACCTCCGGACTGAACAAAATTGGGGTGTGATGTCATTAGATACCAAAAGTTCTTGGGAAATTTCCCAGCTCTATGTTGGGGTGAAACTCGCTAGCTTCTGAGCCTACGGTGGGCACTGTGACCTCTCAACCACAGCTCCACTTACTGGTGAATGAGCTAACATACCTATGCAGCAGGACTTTTGGATGATGATGATGATTATTGTCCTTTACAGTTGATAACATTGAAACAGCATCAGTACACCAGCTGCAGCAAGGAGAGACAGGATCAGTGATTATGAATCTTCAGAACTTCACATATTCAATGAATCCACTGTTTGTGTGGATAAATTTTTGCAGTTTCCAAGGAGTCCAAGCACTAAAACTCCTTGTGGGGCAGTTTCTCATGATAATCTTGTGACATGACCAAGCCATCTAATCAGCTGCCTCAGAAGAAGCATAAATACACATAAGAAGTAATCCTTGTGTGGAGACTAGCTAGGGCTGGGAAGGTTACAGCAAAAATTATGATATGAAGATTCAC
>JACEFZ010021608.1:157500-205000 GCA_014155875.1 Cepaea nemoralis | reverse complement strand
GTCCATGGTATTCTTTGCATTTTCCTCAGAAACCACATTTCTGCAGCCATCAGATGTGTTTCAGCTTGACTGCTCATTGTCCAAGTTTCACATCCATACAAAAGAACAGGCTCTATGTATCCCTTTATTTCCCTCTACATCCTAGGGTAGAAGTACAAGATTGTATTTCCCTCTACATCCTAGGGTAGAAGTACAAGATCTTATTTCCCTCTACATCCTAGGGTAGAAGTACCAGATCTTAATTTTCTCTACATCCTAGTGTAGACGTACAAGATCTTATTTCCCTCTACATCCTAGGCTAGAAGTACAAGACTACTCTAGGGTACAAATACTATAAAAATATTTCACTCCTTAAGAACACTCTTGTTTTGTTTACTTACCTTTCTGACTTGCATAGACTTTTTCATCTCCCTGGCCTCCTCTGGATTGTTGTATCGGTACATGTTCGTCTGACCCAGTGTGATCAGCATGCCTGTTTGTCATGACACACAGAAAATACATACAGTCCTATTGTTGTTATTGATTGTCCAGGTGATAACTACAAGCACTGACTAAACTAAAAGCTATGAAATGAGGCTAAAAGTAAATTCAAAACAATGTTTTCCCATAGTGAATTTGAATAACGAAGACACAAACAACAGATTGCGTGATTTACGGCCAGGCATATTTTGCTGCATCTCGTCAAGAATGTACTGCAGAAATCACACAACATAAAATAAAGCAAAAAGATAATTCCTTTAAGCTGAAATATACTTTGTGCAAACAAAAAGACATAATAGTCAGTTTACAATTACCCTGGTAGACAAGTCAAATTACTGTGTGATTATGTGTATTGTATATATGTGTTTCAGCTTGAAGGATTTATCTTACTGCTTTAGTTTATGTTGGGGGGTTTCTGCAGTACCTGATGAGATGCAGCTAAAATAATGCTATAAAATTACTATTAATAATTAGCTGTGGAACAATGTTTTACATTTTCTTATTGCCGTTTCGTTATTATGGTCGGTTTGAAGAAACAAGTACAATAGTATTAACTTGTCATCAACATCAAAGTCAGGTTTAGTCATTATGACTGAGCTACCATATGACTGAGCTATGACTGAGATACCGTATGACAGCAGATGATTCTACCTGCTTTCTGATAGCATCCGATGTTGCACGGCACTCACCTAACCCAACACCCAACATTGTGCCAACGGATTTTGGCAGAGAAGCTGCAACTGAAATATAAATGTCATGGTAGGGCAGACTAGGTCCAAAGCCTTGGTCAGTAACTTGAGGCTTTCGACGGGCGGACAGTTAAGGCACTGCTTTGCTGCTCTGACAGCTTCTGCAGCTTGTCTTGTTTCAGATGTATTGTTGTTACTTATTTTCTCTGGAGTAAACTAGGCAGGCCGAGAGAGGGATCATGTTGCCTGGGCAACACATGGTCTCTACAATTCAGCCCAGGCTTTGTGCTGTGGTACCATGTAACAAACTATAGTCTGTCAAGACGGCCATATGCCAATAAGTGTGTCATGCCTAAAAAGCAAGCATAGTTAAGCTTAAGCAACCATAGTTCTCCATCTCACACAATCACCAGTCTTGGATCATGCATGTGTCTGTCAGGACGGCCAGGTGCCAGTAAGTGTGTCAGACCAATAAGCTTAAGCAACCATAGTTATCCATCTCACACAATCACCAGTCTTGGATCATGCACATATTCTTGAGCTGATGATGCCATTTGGTCAAACCATCCAGGTATGTACTTCTTTGTCCTTCTCTAGCTCTTATTCCATCAAGAGAGTTGTCCACCTTTTGTCACCAAGTTTTCAAGTATATTTCTCCTCATAACATTTCTATACATCTTGATTGTCTACATATAAAATCTGTAATCGACTCAGTATTAGCGACAGACACACATTTCTTGAAATATGTTTCATAATCTGATTACATTCTTGTCTCATTATCATCATCTAGTGCCTTGCTGGCTGGTGTGCGCGATGGTGCTTCTCCATAAATTGCAATCTGTGATGTCATGGATTAATTCATGTGTTGCCTTGACACAAGACTGTCAAGAATTTTTCTCTAGCTGCCTTCCTCTATCTATCTTTTCACATATTTCTGGTTGTCCCATGTTCTAGGTTTTATCTTCTCATAATGTGGATAAGTTCTTTAATACAGAAATAAAACTGAGTCTGTATATGTGGAGGAATTATAGTGGTTTATCAATAGTGGTTTCTAATAAGAAGTTTTATCAGATAGAACTTGGTTTAAGGGAGGTTTCTAATTAAATGTTTGCCTATTGGAGGTTTTCTGAGTAGAGGTCTGTCATCTAGAATGTTTCCTAATTAGATGTTTGTCTATTAGAGGTCTCTAACTGAAAGTCTGTCTATTAAAGATTTCTCAGTCAGATGTTTCTAATTAGAGGTTTGTCTACTAGAGGTTGCAATTGGAAGTATGTCAATTAGCAGTTTATCTGTTAGAGATTTCTAATTAAAAGTTTCTAATCAGAGGTTTGTCTATCCATCCACCATGTGCAATGCCGGTAAGTGTGGGCGATCATGATTCGCCATTTCACTCGATCACCAGAATCGTGGATCAGCTCAGTGTTCTTGTCTCGATCATCTGCATCTGCTGCATCTGCATCTGCTGCTGCATCTGCATCTGCATCTGCTGCTGCTGCTGCTGCTGCTGATGATGATGATGATGATGATGATGATGATGATGATGATGATGATGATGATGATGATGATGATGATGATGAAAAAGAAGAATAAGGTGAAGATATTGATGAAGACAAAAAGGATAATGACCATGATGGCAAACACCCCAGATGTTCCTACCTTGAGCAAGTCTGGTGGGTTCCTTCACCACCTGCCCGTTGATGGCACACAAAGAACCCTCTATCGGGTGAAGGACGACTACGCCATCTTTGTGTTCTATGACACAATGCTCCGGCTCCACGCTGGGTCCGGAAATAGCTGGATGAATAGATGATGCATGTTTTATTGTCCTGGCATATTTTGACTCTAGAAATGGCTGGATGAATATAGATGATGCATGTTTTATTGTCCTGGCATATTTTGACTCTAGAAAATGGCTGAATGAATAGAAGATACATGTTTTATTGTCTTGGCATATTTTGACTTTAGAAATGGCTGAATGAATAGAAGATACATGTTTTATTCTCCTGGCATAATTTGACTCTAGAAATGGCTAAATGGATAGATGATGCATGTTTTAATGTCCTGGCATATTTTGACTCTAAATTGGCTGAATGATAATATATGTTTTATTTTCTTGGTATATTATGGCTCCAAATGGCTGCATCATAATATATGTTTTATTTAAATATTGAGCACAACCCACTACTGGCAACGCTGATCGCATTCTGGTATGAACCCAAGGCCTATCCACGCCAATATGGAAGCATTGTATTGCATTGCATTATGGAAGCATTATTGTCTTGGTATATTATAGCTCCAAATGCAGCTAACACGATAACATATGTTTTCAAGTGGTTTATTATTAGTTTATGGGTGTGTGAGTGAGTGAGTGAGTGAGTGAGTGAGTGAGTGAGACAGCATGTGAACAGTGAGTGACAGAGAAAATGAGTGAGTGTGGTTTAATGTGTGTGCCACAGCTCAAACAGTGTTGCACAACATGGAGAAATGTCTGTGCATGCCTGAGACAAACAACAACACAACACATGGAGAACAGTAATGACTCTCTCTCTCTCTCTGTCTCTCTCTCTGTCTGTCTCTGTCTCTCTGTCTCTCTCTCTCTCTCTCTCTGTGTCGCAATGCTCAAATAACTGTAAGATACATGGACAGCAGTGATTCAACGAGTGTGATGTAGATTTCTGTGTGTGCGACGTCAAACAATTATAACACAACCTGGACATGGGTAAAATGGTGCTCTGTATAATGCTAATAGCTGAGTTTTGAGTTGAGTTAAAAACTGACATCACAGCACCCTGGACATTCCCATACACCCTCTGTCCTCATCTTCAACAGCCAGCAAACAGCCTCAGTACTAATGGTACCAGGAGCAGTCTGATTATATGTCCGTCGCTTTTTCTCTAGAGTTGTGAGTGTCGGCCATATCCTCTGGTCACTCCCTGCAGCACCATTCTCTCCCAGCCGTGATGATCTGCCTGTTCTTCTGCTCTATACACACAATTCCAAAGGTCCCCGACCACGTCTGCCTTATCATGTACCAATACCCCACCGAGTGGTGCAGACCCAGCCAGTCTGTCTGCCTGTTCATTTCCCACCACTCCAGCATCTCCTGGGGAATCAATCCAACAGATGCTCTCTGTGTATGCTAGATGTCAAACACCAGTCAGACAACATAAAAAACAATACAACCATATGAACTTACTGATGTCCTGAGGTTCATCAGATTCATCTGAACCAATCTTGATGATGCCCTCCTGAAACAAACCCATTCAAAAGAACCTCTGTCACAACCCTTAAACATTCAATGGCATACTGTCAGACAGTTCATGTGATTTATAGTGGCAAACTGTCAGACAGTTCAGGTAGTTTACAGTGGCAAACTGTCAGACAGTTAAAGTGATTTATAGTGGCATACTGTCAGACAGTTCATGTGGTTTATAGTGGCATACTGTCAGACAGTTCAGGTAGTTTACGGTGGCAAACTGTCAGACAATTCATGTGATTTATAGTGGCATATTGTCAGACAGTTCATGTGGTTTATAGTGGCATACTGTCAGACAGTTCAGGTAGTTTACGGTGGCAAACTGTCAGACAGTTCATGTGATTTATAGTGGCATACTGTCAGACAGTTCATGTGGTTTATAGACTTGTAAAAAACATATATTGGAAACAACAAGCTGGCATAAGAGTTGATAATGAAGTAAGCCAATATCAGCCTATTAAAAGGGGTGTGAGACAGGGATGTGTAATGTCTCCAGATTTGTTTTCCCTGTACAGTGAAAGTATTTTCAGAAATATTGAAGATATGGAAGGAATCAACATTGGGGGACGATGCATCAATAACATTAGATATGCAGATGATACAGTCTTGATTGCAGACAATGAACAGGACCTGCAAAATTTAGTAGATGCGATTGTTACACACAGTGAACAACTAGGGTTAGAATTAAATTGTAAAAAGACACAGATTATGGTCGTCACTAGGAAGGACGAAATACCACAATGTAATATACAAGTAAATGGGAATATTCTTCAACAAGTGAGCAGGTACAATTATCTCGGAACAGTAATAACATCTGATGGGAGATGCCTTGAAGAGATTAGAACAAGAATCGCCATGGCAAAAGTAGCCTTTAGCAAGATGAAAAACATATTGACCAATAAAAAGATGTCAATTGAAACAAGAAAAAGAGTGTTGAGATGCTACATTGAACCTGTACTTTTATACGGATGTTAAGCGTGGACAATGAGCAGTCAGGCTGAAAAACATCTGATGGCTGTAGAGATGTGGTTTCTGAGGAAAATGCAAAGAATACCATGGACAGCCAGAAAGATCAATGAACAAGTCCTTCAAGAAACAAATGAAGATCGTAAATTGGTTAGAGAAATTAGACGTAGGCAGTCAAAATTTTTTGGGCATGTTATGAGAAGAAATGGATTGGAGAATTTGGTGACAACTGGTAAGATCGAGGGGAACAGACCAAGGGGAAGACCTAGAAGCAAGTACCTGGATGGCTTGGCCTTGTGGCATGGTCAAGACAGAAACACGGAGCTGATCCACGACTCTGGTGATCGAGTGAGATGGCAGAACATGACCGCCCACGCTTACCGGCATGGCACATGATGGATGGATAGTGGCATACTGTCAGCCAGTTCAGGCGGCTTATAGTGGCATACTGGCAGCCATTTTAAGTGGCTTATAGTGGTTTATTGACAGCCATTTCTAGTGGCTTATATTGGTATACTGACAGCCATTTCAGGTGGCTTAAACAGATTCAAAACTGAGGTAATGGCAATCAGGAAAATAGCCCACCAGAAGGCACAAATATTCAACAATGAAATTCTTCTGAAGCCAACCACTAGGTACAAATACTAGATAACCACAGATTTATTAAAGTGGTTTTAAATAGTTTAAAAGCAAGAGAATCAATGTCACTGCACAAGATTTTATCACATAAACTGGCACGAGCAGGATTAGGATTGGCTAGCCTCTCCCAGTAGGGGTTAAAAGTAAAAGTTAGTAACCTGCCGATGACCCGCAGACTACATGAGTCAACCCCATCTCCACACGGTGTAGACTGGGAAACCATGACCGCGAGGTCATGGGCTCTAACGGGGCTATGGCTCGCCATAGGGGATGGACTCCCTATGGTCAGATTTTTGTCCTAAACCTGCGAATGGCCTAGCAAGCCAGCAGGGGATCTTCATAATGCTTGTAGAAAAACTAAGAAGTACAAACGGACTTCATGAAGTCCATAAACTGGAACTCTCCCGCTGTTTACACTTCACCTCGACACAGCAAGGTACAAAAGGAACATGATGAGATGAGATGAGACTGTCACCTGGCAGTCTTGACAATCAATAGTTTTTTTACATCGTGCTTCAAAAAACAACAACCACAGCCCACTAGTAGGGACCAGGGATGGAGTTATACCTCTCTATAGCACAAAGCCTGGGCTGAATTGTAGAGACCATGTGTTGCCCGTGCAGCATGATCTATCTCTCAGTCTGTCTAGTTCACTCCAGAGGACACCAATACATTTGGTACAAGACCTGCTGCAAAAGCTGCCATATCAGCAAAGCAATGCTCTAACTGTCCGTTTATCACATAGGCATTGATCTTTTTCAACTCAGCGATCTGTCAAAAGCATCACAGAGAGCAGAATTTCGTAGCTTCAGCGACAACCCCCTTGGGAGTCTCCAAAAAAACTGTACTGTGAACTGAATGATAAGTCCAACAGTGAACCTGTGACCTTCAGTGAAAGAGGCAGATGGCTTGATCACTCTCCTATTTAAAGAGGACATGTGTAGAATAGTACAAGGCCAAACAGGCATTTCACAAGATGGAGTATATTCCATGCAATGTGTCTTTGTCAATGAAGACAAGAAAGAAGGTTATTAACAGTTGTACAGAGTGAATCCTGATGTATGGAAGTGAGTTGTGGATAATCAACATATATAAACACAGAAGTCACAAACAATATGTTGCTCGATTTATTGCCTGGCATAGTTTGTTGCATCTCGTCAGGTGTATACTGCAGAGTTATATATCATATAAAGTGAATAACTTAATAATAATTAAACCGAAAACAATTACACTTTAGGTTGTTAGCTTCAACTGAATACCTTAGACGACCAACCAAAGACCACATAGAAGATATTGAATTGAAACTAACCAACATAAAGCGTAATTGTTTCAGATCAAGTATTATTCATGTATTCACTTCATATGATATATAATTCAGCAGTATACACCTGATGAGATGCAGTAAAATCTGCCAGGCAATAAATCATGTAACATATTGTTTGTGACTAGTGTTTAAATTCACAAGGGAATACAATGTTTTGAACCAACACATTAGTGAAAACTATTACTTGAAGACAGCAGTGTGCAATCCTGTTGAAGAATGATGTGATGAAGAATATAACGATTACTTTGATGAATACGATAATAACGACGGCCATGATGATGATGATGAAGACAGTGATGACAACAATGGCGGTGGTGATAATAACGATAACGACAGCAATTCACACCTTCAAATGAAACAGCATCACGCCAGTGCTGAGAATGTCATCGCTGATGCCAATCAGATGAGGGAGGGTGGAGTCTAGAACCACGCCCACACCTTCATGCCGCAGGGCTAAGCTCTTCTCCCTCATCAAGCTAGCGGACTCGTTCCACTTCTCCGCCCACTCTTCTGTCAAAACTTTCACCTGAATGTAGACAAACAATGTACAGATCCAGTAACACTGTTAAAGATAACAGCAACACTGAATGTAGGCCAACAATGATGATCTGGAAGCAGTCCGCCTTGCGTTGATTTCAATGGTATGAGTGTCTTTCATTCAGAAAGCAATGGCAAACTTTCCTAGTTGCATATCCTTTATAGGACATCGCAGTCAACACTACCGTTTCTACCGTTGTGATCTCTTGGCAAGTTTACATTCAGTAGTTTGCCATTGCTTTCTGAACAACCGGAACCGATACCAACGCGAAACCAACACAACACTGTCTGCTGCCAAATTGCGTGCAGCTGTGTTTCGAACGCAGGTATACAGGATTACGAATCACGTCCATAAACCCTTCGCCATGGAGACCTGCAAATGGCAAACCACTGAATATAAAAATTGCCTAGAAAATCCCAAACAGCCAACAGATGCTGGGGTTGATCATGACATCCTGTAAAGGACATGCAGTGATCTTTTTTAAAGCCGCCCTATACTTTGCAGTTTTACACAAGTCTACCCATTTCATTTAATGTAAAATGTCAAACGGGACACCATAAACGTTCTACTTACCCTGGCTTCATTCTCATGTAGCTTTTCCTGCACTCGAGGCGAGGCATCCTGTAATGAGAAACAACAAACCAAACATTATCTTTAGTGCAGGTCAGCATGGCTAAATGGGTAAGGACGTGTGTTCTTAAACATCCGGTGTGCTGATGCCGAGGTTAGCGTTTTAACCACTACACCGGACAGTTGGACTAAAATGTTGACCTGTCGTCCTTGACTTGGGGACGTAAATTACAAGTACCTCTGAAGTCAGAGTGGGTTCGCCTGATGGCAAGGGACACTGTTAATAGGGAAAGCTAATCCACACACAAAATTTAGTCCAGCTCTACTATCAGTAGTGTGTATGGACTACGCTTGAAATCAAAGCAAGCAAGCAAATAAACTTTCTATTTCTTCCCGTGTCTGGGGCTACAGGGTAGTGAACATGTTACACACTCCCACATCATCATCAAGTGCCATGCCAATAAGCGTGGGCAGGTCATGTTTCGCCATCGCACACGATCACCAAGTTCTGGATCAGCTCTGTTTTGTGACAGGATTGTGCCATGTGACCAATCCATCTGAATATTTACCTCTCTGCCTTCCCCTTGTTCTTTTCCTCCTCAATCTTGCCAGTTGTCACCAGTTCTCTAGTTAATTTCTTCTCATAACATTTCTTCCAAAAAATCTTGACTGTCTATCTCTAATCAGTTTGTGTCTTTGATTTGCCTCTTGTAGGACTTGCACATTGATTTTTCTGTCTGTCCATGGTATTCTTTGCATTTTCCTCAGAAACCACATTTTCACACCCAATAGATGTTTTTTTTAAATCTCGTCTGTTCATTGTCCACAATCCTGCATGCCAGGTTTTAAATCAGCTGCAGCCAAGTTGGAAGTAGACCGTCATGCATTGATTGCTAACAATGATATAAGTATCTGTCATTCAGAAATCAATAGCAAACTACTGAACAAACAGTCAAACAATGCTGGGGTTAATTGGGCCATCTTGTAAAGGACATAAGCTAGCTTTTAACCTTCTTTTTCTACCCTGAGATGTAGAGGCATGGTAGGTCATCTTAGTCTTCTCTCCTCTAGTAGTTTGCCATTGCTTTCTGAATGACCGGCACTCATACCATAGTATGGAAACCAACTAAAGATGGTCTGCTTCCAAATAGCCTGCAGCTTTGTTTCCAACACGGAATAGGGGATTATGAACTTTCATTTGTAACCCCTTTGCCACAGAGCCGGCTCTCTAATGGTAGATTGTTACAATATTTAATCTGGTTGTGCTTAATCTGAGTCCCCCCCCCCCCCACCATGTCATGTAGTGGTCTTTTATCAGTTGTTTCCAGTCTTTCGCTGGTTCCATGGCAAAGGAGTTATGGACGCAGTTCATAATCCTGCAAACCACGTTCGAAACATAGCTGTAGACACTTTGGCAGCAGACCGCATTACGTTGGTTTCATATGAAATGGTATGGGTGCCGGTCGTTCAGAAAGCAATGGCAAACTACTGAATGTAAACTTGCCAAGAAATCACAAACAGCAAAAAAATGCTGGGGTTGATTGCTACGTCCTGTAAAGGATATGCAACTGACGTTTCAGTCCTTCAGACTGTTATTCTTCTTCTGCCATTTATCTCCTAATGGAGCAAGTGCCAGCAACCAACTCACCCCATGTCCTTTGTAAACTTGATCAGGATTGGCTGGATTTTCCCACTAAAGTTTCTACAGGGTGAGATAGCCAGTCTCATGCCAAACTTGTAAACTCGAAATTTTGCCCGTGCAGCGCCGTTACGCTACTCTTTTTCGATTTTCAAGCTGCCAAGGGATTTTTTACGTGCGCAACAATACACACGGGCGTCTGACATCACTACCCAGAGACCAGGGGAAATTTTATTACTGGAAGTCCAGGTGGATTTTTTAAATAAATCCCGGTCCTCACCTGGGCCTGAACCCAGGTCCTCCAGCACTCGAGGCGGACACCATACCTCGAGACCACTCAGCCCCCTAAGTCTCAGACTCAGTCTCGTGCCAAACTTGTTCAGGATTGGCTGGATTTTCCTGCTAAAGTTTCTAACAAGGTGAGGTAGCCAGTCTCGTGCCAACCTTTCTTGGTTGCCTCCTATGACATGCATGGGACTATAGTGTTACTATTCTTGGCTTTTCTCATAGGCTCCAGTAACACATGGGTATTTCAGTGTTCTGACCCAGCTGTGTTACAGTACTCTACGACTTCAGCACTTCCACCGATTCAGAGTACTTTAGGACCTCAATATTTCCACATCTACCCAGTACTTGAGAACTTCAGTTTGTCCACTTCTATCCAGCGGTATTACAGTACTATAGAACTTCAACATGTCTACTTCAATCCAGCTGTATTACAGTACTATAGAACTTCAGCATGTCATCTTCTATCCAGCTGTATTACAGTACTTTAGGAACTGTACTTTAGGACTGAAGTATTTACACATCTATCCAACCATATTATAGTACTTTACGACTTTCAGTATTTCAACTTCTATCTAGCAGTATTACAGAACTTAGGACTGAAGTATTTCCACCTCCACTCAGTACTTTAGGACTTCAGAATTAACACATTTACACAGCAGTATTAAAGTACTTTAGGACTCTAGTATTTCCACTTCTACCCAGTAGTATTGCAGTACTTTATGACTTAAATATTTTCACTTCCACAGTACTTCATAACTTAAGTATTTCCTTATCATTCCAGCCATTTTACAGTACCTTAAGACTTGTTATGTATTTCAAATATAAAAGTACCTAAAGTCTTGTTTAGTCTTTCCTCTTCTACCCAAGAGTGTAGTAGATGAAGAATAATAATGCATGTATTATTGTAATTTAACTGTAAAATTGAAATTTTTAAATTGCAATCTAAGAGATTACAGATTAAACGCAGAATATCTAAAATTAGTGAATAAATTACTTTTATTTTAAAAAACTGGCCTGTCATCACTAATCACAAGTAAAGAAATACTTACTACATTTCCCTCTAATAATGAGTGCAGACGTGCAATTTCCTCTCTCAGTTCTCGTATCAGTTTCACATTTGGATCCTGAAAACAGTCAAGAGGCAAATATGTTTCAGAACTTCCTTTCAATCTGATCACTGTAGGGTAAAATAAAAACATTCACTTATTGATGAGTGTGCAAATTGAAGGAATAAAATGGTATGACAAAATCACCAATATGGAGCTCATGGCAAGAACTAATTGAGTTGAGTTGAGTTAAGTTGAGTTGAGTTGAGTTGAGATGAGTCAAGAACAAACAACACAACACTTGGGACATTCATGCTTCATCCTCATCTGTAACAGCCAGCGAAGAGTTCCAATACTAATGGTACCTGTAGCAGTCTGATTATGTCTGGCCTTTCCTCTGAGTCCTGAGTGTCGATCAAATCCTCTGGTCCACTCCCTGCAACATCATTCTCTCCAAGCCGTGATGGTCTATCCATTCTTCTGCACTATACACACAATGCCAAATGACCACGACCACATCTGCTTTATCATGCACCAGTACCCCACGAAGAGAGAACTAAATACCTTGAACCAAGAAAAGCAGCTGGCACTAGACAGGACACACACATAGAGAAGCTGAGAATAGTATAACTAGAAAATCTTTGTCTGGGATCCACAGGGCAACAGAAATAGAGGAAGAGTTAAAAACACACAAAGAAGAGAAGTAGAGACAGAAATTAATCATACGGGAAGGACACGGAGAAAGCTGCAAGGGTAGCTAAGCAGATAGGACGACATGAAGTCAGTGAGTCGAGAGCATATGCCCCAATTGGAGATAAAGGGTGAATGAAGAAGAGGAAGACAAAAGTCAATTTAAATACTTGAGGTGTATTAGATATATGGTGCCAGCCCCACATCTTTATAGATGAATTGGCACTCAACACTTTATGATGACTAGGTTTATGGTAGCCATCACCCAGCTGTTGGCACACACTTCAACTCGTGACCTTCTCAACATCCTTGGTTGCTTCAGCAAGATCAGGATTGCTTGTAGTTCTTCAGAACAGACAGAAGTACGAGTGTGGGTCATCCGGTGTGTTTACAATAACTAGACTATCACTTGTGATGAAGTCTTCCACCCCGTCTCTTTTTGTGTTTAAGTCTTCTTCTTCTTATTCCTCCTTTTCCTCCTCCCACTCAACCTGTTGCCGCTTCTTCATCTTTTTCTGCTTCTTCCTCTTCTTCTCATTCTTCTTAAAAAACCTTCAGATGTCAACCAAAATATATTTAATGAAAGCAGCAGTCAACTTAAGCTCGCTGACATCTCCAGAAAGTTTGTCCTCAAATAGGATTGGTTTAGGCCAAAATAATTTCCTCTGCTCTGCATATGTTGGATACAAGTCATTTTGTTGGATACAAGTCATATGTTGGATACAAGTCATTTTGGGTGGACCTCTGCAAATGGCGGTGCCTTGCACTATCAGTGTCTGATGAGACTCCATGAGAATAGCACCATTCAGTTTTCTTTTTGTATTTTGTATTCTCTCACTTCAAATTCAAGCATAGTCCATAGAGGTGCATCTACTTCTAGTGCACTTGACTGGTTTTTGCATGTGGGCTTGCTTTCCCTATTAACAGTGTCCTTTGTCATCAAGCGAACCCACTCTGACTTCTGAGGTATGTCTCTTTTCTTTTAATTTGTGACATCCGCATAAAGTGAGTTATGCTGCACTGTTTGGTCAAGCCTAAGGCACATTGTATCCAACTTCAGCATTCATGTTTTCTGGTTTGCTTTCCCTAGCCTTTGACTGTCTACCTACCTACATACAACACATGTTAGTTAGTTAGTCGACAGATCATCCTCGTTGCACATCGGACCATTCAGTCCATAAGTGCTCGGATCCCCTCCTCAGCAAATCCCGCAGCGTGTAGCGGCTAACGATGCCAGTTCTGTGTTGGTTTATCAATCTTCTTTGGCTTCCTGCGTAGTGTTCTTGTTTGGCCACCCCTCTTTTAATTTGCTGCTCTCGCAGTCTAGCCATTGTTGTAGATTCACAGTCATCACTTGGTTCTTGCAAAAGTCTCACTTCTCGTAGAGCATTCAGAATGTCAGCCTGGTCCATGGCGCGTCCGCCCTCAACAGTAGCCTCACCTGCGAGCTTGTCAGCCCGCTCATTTCCTTGTACTCCCGCATGCCCTGGCACGAAGATGAAACTAATCTTTGCCAGCCGAGACCGCTTCAGAGGCAGCAACCATTCTCTTCGGATCGACCCCTCCTCTATCCTCTTGATCATGTTCATTGAGTCGCTAAGGAAACAAGCCCTAGTGAATGTCTGTGTCTCGAGCCATGTTATTGCTTTACTTACTGCCATGACTTCCATGGTCAGGCTACTGTGGTTTCAGTGAAAGCACCAGAGTCCTCCTTCACAATTCTCCCTCCGGCCCGAGCTGTAAAGGCCCATGAGCTTCTCACATGTCGGACGACCGATCCATCTGTGTAGATGACCGCGTCACTGTCTAGCGAATTCTCGAAAATCAACGCTTGTACTTCAGCCTCAACAGCAGCCGGATTTTCTTGTCTGCATTTTCTATCTAGTTGGATGCAAACTGAAAAGGATGTGCAGAAGTCTGTTGGCACTTGCACCCACTCCTCGCCAGGTTCTAAGTCCTCAAGTGAACACACCTGTTGAAGAATGTCCTCGGCTTGACCCATCCACGACCGTCCTCTTTTTAACCTGCTGCCCTTCACCTTCCTAATTTCACTATGCAGTGGATGCTGTGTGTTTGCGTTAATTCTGAGGTAGGCACGTGCCCTGCAAACTTGCATTCTCTCTTCAATGGTTGGAAAATCAAGAAGGTAGCGCATCGCCCTGCATGCTGTATCTCTTGTACATCCAAGAATAATGCGCATAGCTTCATTCTGTATCCTTTCCATCCTTTCTATCTGCTTATGGCTGACAGTCAGGATTGCCATTGCATACTCCAAAACAGACATGACCAGCCCCTCGTACAGAAGACATAGATGGCGCTGCTCACAGTTTGCTGCCGCCATCACCCGCATCGCTGCCAAACCCCTCTTGGCCTTTGTTATCACCTGGTCTATGTGCATATTATAAGCCAGGCTTCGATCAAACCGTATCCCCAGGTAATTCATTGCCTGCGTTCTTTCCACCGTCTCTGAACACAGCATTACAGTTGGTGTTGGATTGTTGACAATATGATTATTCAACGAGAACCAAGTCACTGTTGCCTTTGTTGGGTTGACCATTGCCCCAGCTTCATCACACCAAGTACTTATGCGATTGAGTTCGGTTTGTAGTTCCACAGCAACCTCCTCTCTATCCTTACCCTGACGATACACTAAAACATCATCGGCATATGACAATGTCCTGCCAGGTCCAGTGATCTGCTCACTGGTGATTCTCACTGTGTAGGCGTTGAACAGTACCGGAGATAATGGTGATCCCTGTGGTAGGCCAGGATATATTGTTGTTGGTTCCGAAGTATACAACACATGTGTCCATTTGTAGCAGTTCCAACTTCACGGCAAATGGTCACCCCGTAATACCCCATTCCTGTGCCAGTGAATATCACACAAAATCCTCCTCACTGTCCCATGTCAAAAGTGGAACAGACAGCAGTCCTGACAAACCAACAGGCATTTATGCATAAGGCTGCTGCCAAAATGCTAACACAACAGTCTGCCACTAAAATTACAATTCATCGTCGATATAAGCGGTAGGCACTAGGAAACGAGCAGTTGCACACACATTAATGCGTAAAGCAAAACCAGCTAGATCAGCAACCAGCCGTCCGCCATTTTCCTGAACATTCAATTCACAATACAAACCACCACAGACAGATGTGAAGGCATTCCATGTGAAATCCACAGATCACAGTGTCGTTCTACGCTTAACCATTTTAATATCTATACATCAATGAAAAGCTAGTGCAACTATCTCCAATAGTTACTAACTCACTTCACTGATTCCTGGAATAGATACTGAAAACCTGTATCTTCATAAGAATAGCACTGGATTGCCAAGAGTCGACAACTCATCTTCATTTGATAAAAACAACTCAGCCAACTAAACTTCAAAAGATAATCCAGTAAGTTTTAAAAAACCAGAATCATCTCAATAAATGACAAAACAGCTTCACTGACCTCATTGACAGTTGGTCTGTTGATGATGTTCTTGGCTCGGTTAGCATACCTCAAAGTGCTCAAGGTCTCACCATAGTTCACGTCTGCTGGAGAAATGGCTGAAAACAATCAAGAGTATGAATTTCAGCATCAACATCAGTGCACTCAGGACATTCCCACATACGCTTAGCCAATAAAGGGTTCCCATGCCAATGGCACCAGTGGCAGCCTGTTTAATCATCAGCCTTCATTGTCTCTTACATGTTCCCTGTCGTCCAGGCCCTCTGCGCAATCACTGCTGAGTTAGCCTCCCCAGAGGTAGATAAACAAAACAATCAACACTCCCCATGGAATCGGCCTCCCCAGATGTGGATTAAAAAAAAATAATCAACACTCCCTGTTGAATCAGCCTCTCCAGATAAAGAAAACAATCAAGAATATGCATTGATCATAACTTTAAAGAAAAATGGCAGAACTTATTGGTAAAGGAAAATACTTGACATCATATGTATAAAGATATGATCCGAAATAACAAACACTGACAAACATCAACAAACTATGACATAAAGAATAAAGCATCATTGTTCAAACAAGAATAACAGATTTGGGACATACTGTAGACATAAGCCTAACTAGTTTGCATACATTACTTATTTTTTGAATGAGACCTAACGAAGCCCTTATTCTAGCCACGTTAGTAACCGATTACCGAATTTTAACGAAAATATACTTGCGTTTTTGTTTGGCAACTATTTCTTGAGTCTCCGTTTTAAGGAGGTTTAGAGTACTCGTGATGTTAAAGTCCCCGATTATTTCAAGATCGAGTTAAAACAGACACTGATTACTTGATAAAGATTTTACCACCCCGTTTTGCATTCTGCAATGATTCTGCATTTCTGGTAAATCGGAAACCCTTGTTATACCGGAGAATCAGGCTGTCTATTCTAAGCGGTAAGTAAACCCGTAAATACCGTTTTATGAGACTTACTACACTGCTATACTATGCATTATTAAATTTAGCATCTATTTTTATGTCTAATTTATAATTTTGGACCATTTAAGTTGACAAAAATGTCACACTGAAATTATGAAGATCGCATGCTGTAATGTAGTATTTACTAGTATTTCAATGGTGGGAGATGGCCAGTTTTTCTTGTCATACTCCAGCTATGAACCTTTAATATTCTTATGGAATATTAAGAGCGACTACAATGATAATTAATGCATGTTTACATTCAACACCCATTATTGTATATATGTGCAATTTCTCATCACTCTAAACGGACCATATCATTGAACCTTAGTGAATGTGTTTTGGTCACATCTTCTCAAAATAGGAAAAGAGTATTTTCTATTTGTGGATATTAAGTGGTAAATTGACACACAAACATTAATATCTCAGCATATAACTGACCTACAGACTTGAATAAGGTACCGTTGGATTTCACGTTTCAAGAGATAAACTATCAACAAAAACATTTAATTACATGACTTTTCCAACGTATTCTAAAAGATTCCAAACAACAGATCTTTTTCTTTCCTCTTCACCTACCCTGCTCGAGTCTCACTCTAAATCCAACATGTTAACCTAAAGTTTGATGTTTGTTCTTACACTTCTCAATAAGAAATACTTCTCTACTTTCAAACTGACTTCAAAGACATCTTATCCAAATACAGTAAACTACATACCGTCATAATTACAACAAAGCAAACTACATCAATACATGAACTTTCCCGGCCAAACTTACTCAAGAAGCTTTCAACAACAAACTATACTTCTCCACTGACTGTCAAATTCATCACATGACGGCTACTTGTCCAAATACAGTTTAACTATCCAAATGAAAGTTTTTTCCAACTGACTGTATAATATCAATGACAGGCTATTACACAACATGCAGGTATAATTACATCCAATGAAGTCTACTTAATCCAACATGACACTCATAACTTACACCAACATACATGGTCATAATTCATCCAACATGACAGTCATAACTTACTCCACATAATGGTCATAATTACTCCAACATACAGCATACTTCATCCAACATGACATGTCTAACTTACATCCAACATGACATGGTCATAACTTACATCCAAATGACCGTATAACTTTCCAACATGACTGGTCAAACTTACAACCAACATGACAGTCAAACTACATCCAATGACTGGTATACTTACTCCATACAGTCTAACTTACATCCAACATGACACGGTCATAACTTACATCCAACATGACATGGTCATAACTTACATCCAACATGACATGGTCATAACTTACATCCAACATGACACGGTCATAACTTACATCCAACATGACATGGTCATAACTTACAATCCAACATGACACGGTCATAACTTACATCCAACATGACATGGTCATAACTTACATCCAACATGACACGGTCATAACTTACATCCAACATGACACGGTCATAACTTACATCCAACATGACATGGTCATAACTTACATCCAACATGACATGGTCTTAACTTACATCCAACATGACATGGTCATAACTTACATCCAACATGACACGGTCATAACTTACATCCAACATGACATGGTCATAACTTACATCCAACATGACATGGTCATAACTTACATCCAACATGACATGGTCATAACTTACATCCAACATGACATGGTCATAACTTACATCCAACATGACACTGGTCATAACTTACATCCAACATGACATGGTCATAACTTACATCCAACATGACATGGTCATAACTTACATCCAACATGACATGGTCATAACTTACATCCAACATGACACGGTCATAACTTACATCCAACATGACATGGTCATAACTTACATCCAACATGACACGGTCATAACTTACATCCAACATGACATGGTCATAACTTACATCCAACATGACACTGGTCATAACTTACATCCAACATGACATGGTCATAACTTACATCCAACATGACATGGTCATAACTTAACATCCAACATGACATGGTCATAACTTACATCCAACATGACACGGTCATAACTTACATCCAACATGACACGGTCATAACTTACATCCAACATGACATGGTCATAACTTACATCCAACATGACATGGTCATAACTTACATCCAACATGACATGGTCATAACTTACATCCAACATGACACGGTCATAACTTACATCCAACATGACATGGTCATAACTTACATCCAACATGACACGGTCATAACTTACATCCAACATGACATGGTCATAACTTACATCCAACATGACATGGTCATAACTTACATCCAACATGACACAGGTCATAACTTACATCCAACATGACACTGGTCATAACTTACATCCAACATGACATGGTCATAACTTACATCCAACATGACACGGTCATAACTTACATCCAACATGACACGGTCATAACTTACATCCAACATGACATGGTCTTAACTTACATCCAACATGACATGGTCTTAACTTACATCCAACATGACACGGTCATAACTTACATCCAACATGACATGGTCTTAACTTACATCCAACATGACACGGTCATAACTTACATCAAACATGACATGGTCATAACTTACATCCAACATGACATGGTCTTAACTTACATCCAACATGACATGGTCATAACTTACATCCAACATGACACGGTCATAACTTACATCCAATATGACACGGTCTTAACTTACATCCAACATGACATGGTCATAACTTACATCCAATATGACATGGTCATAACTTAACATCCAACATGACATGGTCATAACTTACATCCAACATGACACGGTCATAACTTACATCCAACATGACATGGTCATAACTTACATCCAACATGACACGGTCATAACTTACATCCAACATGACATGGTCATAACTTACATCCAACATGACATGGTCATAACTTACATCCAACATGACACAGTCATAACTTACATCCAACATGACATGGTCATAACTTACATCCAACATGACATGGTCATAAGCTTACATCCAATATGACACGGTCTTAACTTATGTCCAACATGACATGGTCTTAACATACGTCCAACGTGACATGGTCATAACTTATGTCCAACATGACAAGGACTTGTGTCCAACATGACAAGGACTTGTGTCCAACATAACTAGGACTTGTGTCCAACAAATAACACTGATCATAAATGTATATCACAAACTCCATAGCTCCAGTGACAATCCCCAGTAGTCTCTGAAAAATATGGCACTCGTGAACCAAATGACGAAGCCAAGAATCGAACCCACAACCTTCCAAGCATGAGGCAGGCAGCTTAACTACTTCACCATGGAGATCCCCAAAGGGTGTGTACTTTGCCTAGCAGGAAGACAGCAAAGATGTCATTGAGTCAACTAATGGATCAGACCAACATTATGAATACCCTAAGAGTGCTGGGCCAAAACAAGTCCTTTAAACAGAACAGCTGAGGAGTGGCAGGCATCAATTCAACAATACAAAATAGAGAGCATCTGTGGATCTTTTCCCCAGGACACGCTGGTGTGGATATAAACGAGCAGGCGGACAGTTTGGCTGGGTCTGCACAGCTCGGTGGGGTATTGGTGCATGATAAAGCAGACATGGTTGAGTCCCTTTGGGATTGTTTGTATAGTACGGAGGAAAAACAGACAGGTCATCACGTCCTGGATAGAATGGTGAGAGATGGTGAGAGGATCTGGCAGACATTCATGACTCTGAGGAACGGCCTGATGGACAAATAAACAGACTGCTACTGGTACCATTAGTATTGAGACACTTCGCTGGCTGTTGCAGAGAGAACACAGCGAGTATGGGAATGTCCAAGTGATATGACTTTGGTTCTTGACTCAACTCAACATAAAGAATTACATGACTAGCTACCAGGCAAACATTCTAACTGAAGACTGGAGCGAACAGAAAAGCGTTGCATACAAAGCACACACAGAGGTTCATTAATCAAGTTGGACTTGGCACAGTCTGTCACTGCGTGCAGTGATGGTTTTGTTAAGGAGAAGATTGGAGCACCTATGGTTGTTTCCAGAATGCAATGATGGTTTTGATAAGGAGAAGATTGGAGCACCTCTGGTTGTTTCCAGAATGCAATGATGGTTTTGTTAAGGAGAAGATTGGAGCACCTTTGGTTGTTTCCAGAATGCAATGATGGTTTTGTTAAGGAGAAGATTGGAGCACCTCTGGTTGTTTCCAGAATGCAATGATGGTTTTGTTAAGGAGAAGATTGGAGCACCTCTGGTTGTTTCCAGAATGCAATGATGGTTTTGTTAAGGAGAAGATTGGAGCACCTATGGTTGTTTCCAGAATGCAATGATGGTTTTGTTAAGGAGAAGATTGGAGCACCTCTGGTTGTTTCCAGAATGCAATGATGGTTTTGTTAAGGAGAAGATTGGAGCACCTTTGGTTGTTTCCAGAATGCAATGATGGTTTTGTTAAGGAGAAGATTGGAGCACCTATGGTTGTTTCCAGAATGCAATGATGGTTTTGTTAAGGAGAAGATTGGAGCACCTCTGGTTGTTTCCAGAATGCAATGATGGTTTTGTTAAGGAGAAGATTGGAGCACCTATGGTTGTTTCCAGAATGCAATGATGGTTTTGTTAAGGAGAAGATTGGAGCACCTCATGGTTGTTTCCAGAATGCAATGATGGTTTTGTTAAGGAGAAGATTGGAGCACCTATGGTTGTTTCCAGAATGCAATGATGACAATCCACACTAAATTGAGCAAAGTCATTGCCAGTACTTAACTCTGTCATTTTTCAACAGCATGAAATCAGTATTAACATCTAGAGAGATTAATAATGCATTAAAACTGTGAATTGTCAAATTTTATGTATATTCAACACTATTATATGGCGCGGAAGCCTGGACAATGAACAATCAATTAGAAAGTCTAACAGAGGTGCCTGGAGACATGGATATACAGAAGAATATGTTGTATTTCATGAAACAAAAATCAATCAAATACAGAGGTTCTAGAAAAACTGGGAATGAAGAGAGATGATGAAAGAAATAAAAAATAGGCAAGTGAAATATTTTGGCTATGTTAACAGACATAACACTCTTATAAAAACCATACTGGAGGGTAAGGATGAAGGCAGATGAGCAAGAGATAGACAACGATACAAGTGGGAAGATAACATCAAGAGATAGGACGAACAGCATTCTGACAGAACAGAATGTACAATCAAGGCAAGAGACAGATAGTCTTGGAGATCCACTGCAGCCAACCTTCATTGTGGAGATGGCATCTGATTGATGGTTAGTTGAATAACTCAGTCTGACAGGCTGCTTAACAACATCATCATCAACAACAATCCATTCCTTTCCAAATTCTTGAAAGCAAAAAAGAATCTATTGTTTGTACCTTGCCACAAACATACATAAACCAGATTTGTGCTCACCTTCCTGCCAGATCTACCAAATTAATCTTGCTCTGTCTCTCACTGGGGACGCCATCAAGAAATCTGGCCTGAATGTAAAAACAAAGGAAAATCAAACAACAGAAATATAACATTGTCCAGCCCATGAAATGAAATCAAGAATTAGAACTCCAACACCTTATTTTCTTATTCCTTATGCTTGACATGCCTCATCATCATCAATGAGCCTGCCAGATGGCACAGGCATTGATGTATCTCCAGAGACAGCAGACGCGGATGTTCTGGATCAATCTATCGATGTTATTCATCAATGCCACCATCATAGGCCATCCAACATCCTTACTCTTTGCCTGTCTCTGCCTCTTCTACCATTGATCTTTCTAGTCATCAAAGTGTTTTTCAGTGTGCCTCTTCTCATTAAATGACCAAAGACCATCGTCTCTTTCCTGTGCCTCGTCTCATTACACGACCAAAGACCACTGTCTCTTTCCTGTGCCTCTTCTCATTACACGACCAAAGACCACAGTCTCTTTCCTGAGCCTCTTCTCATTACATGACCAAAGACCACCATCTCTTTCTTAGTGCCTCTTCTCATTACATGACCAAAGACCATTATCTCTTTCCTACAGTTAAAATATTATTCTACTGTTATTAGCCTTTTTCAGGCACTCGTTAGTTACTTTGGCAGTCCAAGGTGTATCTCAGCAACCACAGTCTCCACTGCCTCCAAGTGCTTCCTTAACTGACCCAGTGTCATACAAAAAGTAGGTTTGGACCAAACATGGTGCACAATCAAATGGACAAGTATTATAATGTACATTCCCTGTCACTGAGCACTGAAATTTCAGAAGATACCACAAAACAAAATACATAACACAACAACCCTAATATATCATCATTCTGTCAAAATTTCCATTCACTAAGCATTAAAATTGCAGGCATACACTAAATCAGTTAAGCATGTGCCTAAAATCCATGATTTACTACCATATAGCAGAACAGGTTCTATATAACATTTAAGTACTCTATTTCTAATATTTAATGAGAGATGGGATGCTTGAGAAGAGCTGCCAACTAAACTATGCGAAACTGAGTAAGAAATGATGTTATCAGACAGACCTTGAGCCACACATATTGAAAGGCAGATGGCATGGTTTGGCCATCTCATTAGAATGCAACACCATTAACTACCAGCACTGGCCCTACATCAAAGAAGATCTTATACAAGACAAAAAGGACGCTTGAAAAGAAAATGGATTGACGACATCAAAGACACTGTACAATCACAGAATGATACTATCCTGTGCCACCCATCGGGTGCAGGAATGTTAACTATTCCTCCCCATGATAGTAAAAGTGAAATATAATGATGATTAATACGTAACATATTACTTAAGATACTTATTCAGTCACAATAGAAGAAACAAACAAAGAGGAACTTTTTCAAATGCCATCAGCTGTACTGGGCACATGGTACCATCCCTATATTTGTCTAGATAAATCAGGCACTCAAGGAGTGGTGTGATCATTATCACACCAACCCCCGCCTTTTACCTTTCAAGACATTTTCTGGTACAGATTTTATGCTGGGTCAACCTGGATGTCCAGGTCGATTTTAAGAATCCACCATGCAAAGTTGAACCCAGGACCACTGGGCCAGCAGGCAAGCGTCTAGCTACTACACCACCATAGGCTCACAGCACTGATCTATAATATGGCTAATCATGTTTTGTTTTAGAGAACAGACTTGAATAAATGGTCTTATGAAGACTGGGTGTGACCAGAACAGACCTGGGTAACTAATCTGATGAAGACTGGGTATGACATGACAGGATGTGACAAGGACTAACCTGTGTAAAGATGATGGTAAAGATGGCGTGTGACCGACTGCTGACATCGTTCATGTTGGTGGCCGCTGTGGTTCTGTTGGCGTTTCCCTTGCTCATGAGACTGGCTATGGCATCGTAACTAATGACACTGTGCTTGGACAGATCTGAAGCAAAAAAAGACTTGCTCATGATTGGTTGGATTTTGCAGCTAAAGTTGTGTACGGGATGGGGCAGCCAGCCTCAAACCAAACCCTTCTTTGTTGGCTCTTGATACATGCATGATAGGTTACATGACAATAACATTTTATGGGGGCATGTTATGAGAATAAATAAATTGGAGAACTCGGTCACAACTGGCAAAATTTAGGTTAAAAGAACAAGAGCAAGACAGAGAAGTAAATATCTGTATGCTTGACCACATCGCATGGTCGGGACAAGAACACAGAGCTGATCCAAGACTGGTGATCGTATAGGATGGCGAAACATGACAGCCTATGCTTACCGGCATAGCACATGATGATGATGACTGGTTACAGTGATACCATTGTTTGTATCTACAACATTTACAGCAGTCTGGTTTTATTTTACGCGCCAGAGACTCGCCATCACCCCTTCTCCTGTTACTTAAAACAGTTCCGCCAGGAGTTGGACTTACGCTGCCAGAGGTGAGAAATCCACAAGCCATGGGGGTATTTTTCTGCCACTCCAGCTATATAACAGCAATTCATGAAGCCAATAGATCCACCCGCTTACTGCCCCACACTCCAGCATGACACGGATGTATCTCCATGCAAGTAAATACAATTAATAACAACAAAATCCCAATAACAATAGCTCATCTATACACATACCCATAAGACATCTTAATAACACACACAAAATGCACATTCACCCAAAAACACATGCACAATGCCCAAGTAGCAATATGTCCACCCACCCACCCACCCACACCCACACACACACGGTCAATATACATGCACACATGCATAAAGTTCACCCAGAAATATGCCCACACACACACACATACACAGGCACGTATGTGCACATGCAGTCATAAACACATGCACACTCAACACACACCTATGCACAAATCCCAGTATGCCTCTCTCTCTCCCCACCCATCAGCACCCCCCAATACCTCACACAAACCCAGTACCCCAACACCTCACACAAACCCAGTACTCCAACACCTCACACAAACCCCAGTACCCCAGCACCTCACACAAACCCAACACCTCACACAAACCCGGTACTCCAGCACCTCACACAAACCCAGAACCTCACACAAACCCAGTACCCCAGCACCTCACACAAACCCAGTACCCCAGCACCTCACATAAACCCAGTACCCCAGCACCTCACACAAACCCAACACCTCACACAAACCCAGCACCTCACACAAACCCAGCAACTCACACAAACCCAGCACCTCACACAAACCCAGTACCCCAGCACCTCACACAAACCCAACACCTCACACAAACCCAGCACCTCACACAAACCCAGTACCCCAGCACCTCACACAAACCCAGCACCTCACACAAACCCAGTACCCCAGCACCTCACACAAACCCAGCACCTCACACAAACCCAGTACCCCAGCACCTCACACAAACCCAGCACCTCACACAAACCCAGCACCATGACATCTAACCTCTTACCTTGGACATAAGGCCCATCCCTGGGATGCTCCCTAACTCGCAGGTTGTGGACAGACTTGCTGGAGTCCAGGGTGGAGCTTCGCAGCAGGTCTCGCACCTTCTCGTTGTAGATCTCCAGGTAGCTGTCAGTAGAGCATACATAGGGCCCTTTTAGATACTTTAAGGCACACACACTGCTAGACCTATACTTCCATAGACTAACCGACACCCGGGGACTGATGTATCACATTGGCCACCTTCACTTGGTAGACTAGTGACTAGACACCTGCCTGTCAACCTGGAGGTCATGGGTTTCATCCGCAGCCGGACGAATTTGGATTGTTAAAAATGTTCAAGGGTCTCAGGATGACCCAGCCTAAAATAAGTATCAAGAATGTCTTGGGAATGTCTCGTGGCTGGCATGCTACTGACCAAAATTACCCACTTACATAAAAGGCAAGCCAAGTATAACAACAAAATCATCTACCCAATGCCTGTGTAATACCAGGGACAAAAGGCAAGCCAACAAAATCATCTACCCAATGCCTGTGTAATACCAGGGACAAAAGGCAAGCCAACAAAATCATCTACCCAATGCCTGTGTAATACCAGGGACAAAAGACAAGCCAAGTATAACAACACAATCATCTACCCAATGCCTGTGTAATACCAGGGACAAAAGGCAAGCCAACAAAATCATCTACCCAATGCCTGTGTAATACCAGGGACAAAAGGCAAGCCAACAAAATCATCTACCCAATGCCTGTGTAATACCAGGGACAAAAGACAAGCCAACAAAATCATCTACCCAATGCCTGTGTAATACCAGGGACAAAAGACAAGCCAACAAAGTCATCTACCCAATGCCTGTGTAATACCAGGGACAAAAGACAAGCCAACAAAATCATCTACCCAATGCCAGTGTAATACCAGGGACAAAAGACAAGCCAACAAAATCATCTACCCAATGCCTGTGTAATACCAGGGACAAAAGGCAAGCCAACAAAATCATCTACCCAATGCCTGTGTAATACCAGGGACAAAAGACAAGCCAACAAAATCATCTACCCAATGCCTGTGTAATACCAGGGACAAAAGGCAAGCCAACAAAATCATCTACCCAATGCCTGTGTAATACCAGGGACAAAAGGCAAGCCAACAAAATCATCTACCCAATGCCTGTGTAATACCAGGGACAAAAGGCAAGCCAACAAAATCATCTACCCAATGCCTGTGTAATACCAGGGACAAAAGGCAAGCCAACAAAATCATCTACCCAATGCCTGTGTAATACCAGGGACAAAAGGCAAGCCAACAAAATCATCTACCCAATGCCTGTGTAATACCAGGGACAAAAGGCAAGCCAACAAAATCATCTACCCAATGCCTGTGTAATACCAGGGACAAAAGGCAAGCCAACAAAATCATCTACCCAATGCCTGTGTAATACCAAGGACAAAAGACAAGCCAACAAAATCATCTACCCGATGCCTGTGTAATACCAAGGACAAAAGGCAAGCCAACAAAATCATCTACCCAATGCCTATGTAATACCAAGGACAAAAGACAAGCCAACAAAATCATCTACCCAATGCCTGTGTAATACCAAGGACAAAAGACAAGCCAAGTATAACAACACTGCCACCTATCATGCATGTCTCAGGAGACATCTCAGCAGGACTGATACGAGACTGACCACCCAAACCCACAGAATACTTTAGCTGCAAACTCCAACCAATAATTAACAAGTCTGGATAGGAGGAGCTTAGCGTGAGTTTATTCTTCTTCTTCTGCTGCATTCATCCACAATGTTGTTTTGGACGTAATTAATATGTAGATTCGAAGTCTCCATGGTGAAGTGGTCAAGCCATTTGACTCAGGCTCCGAAGGTTGTGGGTTCAATTCCGGGCCATGTCCTTCGGTTCACGAGTGCATTTTTTCTGAGACTCCTGTGGGTCGTCGATGGAGCTACGGAGTTTGTGCTTTGTGCGATGCTTTCGGCAGCCCACGCTGTGGAAAGAGACTGAGCCATATGGGATAAACCCAGTGCAATGCCACTGTTAGATAATCGTTATTTAAAACCATGTAGAAAAATTATTACCTGACGTGGATCTGATATGAGGCTGTATTGTTGTCATAGAGTCGACAGAACAAGGCCTGTATTGATGGAAATATCAATTAAGTTATAGTGAATTAACATGAATAAGAAATTTAAAATCAACAACATTAGCAGGGAGTCAGCATAACCAAATGGATAAAAGAGCTTGCTCTGAAACTTAGGTTGTGCTGATGCCGAGGTAGCGGGTTCAACCCCTACACAGGTAAGTCGGACTAAAATTTTGAATTGTCATCCTTGACTTGGGGGCTTAAATTACAAGTACCTCAGAAGTCGGAGTGATGCTTGCATGATGGTGAGGGACACTGGTAATAGGGAAAGCTAATCCACACGCAAATATCAGTCCTGGGTGGACTACACTCAAGTTCAAAATGAGCGAACATGATTTTAAACAGTGTGCCAGTTGTCACTAAGTTTCCAAGTGTTTTTTTTTTCCCCTCATAATGTACCCTCCAAATTTTGAATGTCATGTCTTGTCTTTTTTTCGCTCGCTCGTTTTGACCTCAAGCGTAATCCATACACACTATTTATAGTAGTGATGGACTGAATTTTGTGCGTGAATTAGCTTTCCCTATTAATAGTGTCCCTCGCCATCAGGCAAACCCACTTCGACTTCAGAGGTACTTTGTCATTTACATCCCTAAGTCCAACTGACTGGTGTAGGGGTTGAACCCCTTACCTCGGCATCAGCACACCGGATGTTTACTAGTTTTTATCCATTCGACCATGCTGACCTACGAATGATTTAATTCAATGCCATGGGATAGGCAAGTGCTGTTTCTACACATAATTAGGAGGACCCATTCCAATCTGGCAAATTGTCAGTACTATGGACACTGCTATCTGAACTAGGCAGCAAACATAACATCGCCACTGTACTGTGGAGACCATCTCACTGCGGAGTACCTGGAAATGAGAGGGCTGACCAGCTGGCTAAGGAAGGAGCCATAGAAGAACAGCCTGATATGCCTGTTGCATACCACCAAATGAAAAGAATCATCAAATCAAACACCAGCTTAAGATGATTACCACCTTATGGTCAGACCAGCACAAATCATTATTCTGCACCTCAGAACAGGACACAATAGATTACGCAAACACATATTTACAAAATTCAAGGTTGGTGAATCAACCATGTGCACATGTGGATTGACATCGCAGACACATACTTCAAGACTGTCCAAAATAAACCATATCTAGGCAAACCTTCTGGTCTAGAGAAATAACAGTGGAAGATAAATGTTATGGACTATTGAGTGAGCTAAAAAAAATAAGACGGTAAAGTTCATACAAAAAACAACATTCCAGATATAGACAAAAATTTCAAGAATTTCAAGCAAACGAAAGAAGAAGAAAAGGTAGGAGCCATCAATTATGAAAATAAATCTATTCTCAATTGTCTAGCCATTTGTAGCGAATAAATACCTTTGAATATAAATAATATAGACGAGTGTAAGAATATCTTGGATACAGAAAAGAACAAATGAATCCATACGACAAGAACTGAATATTGAAGAAGGTTGGCTACTAAAGACCATAAAACAAAGAAAATTTAAATATTTTGGTCACTTGAAACATCATGAAAGTTTGGAGAGAACAATAATGGAGGGGTATATGCCCGGGAAGAGAGGAAGAGGAAGGCCAAAGAGAAGATGGGTGCAGGATGTGACGGATGATCTCCAGATGGGTGTATCGGACACGGGACATCTTGCTTATGACCGGGAAGTTTTCCAGATGGTCGTTATGTGAGCGAAGTTCTGCAAAGGACACGCTACTGAATGAATGAATGAATGAATGAATGAATGAATGAATGAATGAATGAACGAACGAACTAACAAATTAATGAATGATTGGATGGATGATCTAGCCTGAGGTAAATGAAGTTTCAAGGCAAGGGGTACAACTTCACTGCACCAGGTTCACTCCCTACGGCTGAATCTCATTCATTAGAACAGCCAATAGAAACTGTCATACAGAACAGCCAATAGAAACTGTCATACAGAACAGCCAATAGAAACTGTCATACAGAACAGCCAATAGAAACTGTCATACAGAACAGCCAATAGAAACTGTCATACAGAACAGCCAATAGAAACTGTCATACAGAACAGCCAATATAAACTGTCATACAGAACAGCCAATAGAAACTGTCATACAGAACAACCAATAGAAACTGTCATACAGAACAGCCAATAGAAACTGTCATACAGAACAGCCAATAGAAACTGTCATACAGAACAGCCAATAGAAACTGTCATACAGAACAACCAATAGAAACTGTCATACAGAACAGCCAATAGAAACTGTCATACAGAACAACCAATAGAAACTGTCATACAGAACAGCCAATAGAAACTGTCATACAGAACAGCCAATAGAAACTGTCATACAGAACAGCCAATAGAAACTGTCATACAGAACAGCCAATAGAAACTGTCATACAGAACAGCCAATAGAAACTGTCATACAGAACAGCCAATAGAAACTGTCATACAGAACAGCCAATAGAAACTGTCATACAGAACAACCAATAGAAACTGTCATACAGAACAGCCAATAGAAACTGTCATACAGAACAGCCAATAGAAACTGTCATACAGAACAACCAATAGAAACTGTCATACAGAACAGCCAATAGAAAATGTCATACAGAACAGCCAATAGAAACTGTCATACAGAACAGCCAATAGAAACTGTCATACAGAACAGCCAATAGAAACTGTCATACAGAACAACCAATAGAAACTGTCATACAGAACAGCCAATAGAAACTGTCATACAGAACAGCCAATAGAAACTGTCATACAGAACAACCAATAGAAACTGTCATACAGAACAGCCAATAGAAACTGTCATACAGAACAGCCAATAGAAATTGTCATACAGAACAGCCAATAGAAACTGTCATACAGAACAGCCAATAGAAACTGTCATACAGAACAACCAATAGAAACTGTCATACAGAACAGCCAATAGAAAATGTCATACAGAACAGCCAATAGAAACTGTCATACAGAACAGCCAATAGAAACTGTCATACAGAACAGCCAATAGAAACTGTCATACAGAACAGCCAATAGAAACTGTCATACAGAACAGCCAATAGAAACTGTCATACAGAACAACCAATAGAAACTGTCATACAGAACAGCCAATAGAAAATGTCATACAGAACAGCCAATAGAAACTGTCATACAGAACAACCAATAGAAACTGTCATACAGAACAGCCAATAGAAAATGTCATACAGAACAGCCAATAGAAAATGTCATACAGAACAGCCAATAGAAAATGTCATACAGAACAGCCAATAGAAACTGTCATACAGAACAACCAATAGAAACTGTCATACAGAACAGCCAATAGAAAATGTCATACAGAACAGCCAATAGAAAATGTCATACAGAGCAGGAACTCCAAAGCTCCAGTGATGATCCACAGGGGTCTTTGAGACAGATTGCACTCACAAACCTAATGACGGACTATGGAAATCTCACGACTTTCAGAGCATGAGGCAGGCATCTTAACCACTTTGCCACGAAAACCCCACCCACCCACACACACAAATACCCCCCTTCCTCCCCCCCCCCCCCAAAAAAAAACCCCACCCAGTTACAAGAGAGTGCATATGCAAAGTAAATAAACAAATAAAATGTATATGGGAATGTTATACTTTTTTATTTTAACATACAAATGAGAACAAATCTGGCACATATTTTAGTAAGAATCTTATCTGCTTTAGAAGACATGTTTTGTTAACTTACGTTGCAGAATCTCGGTATAAGGCCTGGGTCATCCTGTGTGAAGATATATTTGTACAGAGATTATTATTATTATCATTATTGTTACTCTTTTTGTTATTTTTAGTGTGTTGTTGTTGGTGTTGTTGTTTTCGTTGTCATCATTGTTGTCATCGTTGTTGTTGTTGTTGTTGTTGTTGTTGTTGTTGTTGTTGTTGTTGTTGTTGTTGTTGTTGTTGTTGAACTGCAGAATGTCACTATGTCAGAGGAAAATAAGAAATTTTAAAAAACAAGAAACCAGATGACAATGAAAGTTTTGGTGATGTTGATGATGATGGTGGTGGCGGTTGTGGTAGTGATGATGAAATTGTTCATTATGATCATGAAAATGATGGTGGTAGTGATGATGACAATGTTCATTATGATGATGATAATCTGAAGTGGGCAGACAGTTCAAACTAAAAGCATTCAACTTTCCCCCTGACAGTGGAAACATGGTGAGAGTGATCATCTTTCCATCTGGCAGTATCACAGACCTGCAGTCCACAATTTGGAAAGTTGATAACTGATGGCTATGGCATCAGTGGATTTCCCTTGCCTCTGAACTTTAGGAACTCTGTGGTTCTTCTTCTTCTCCTGCGTTCAACCGGAATTTTTTTCCGGACGTGATTGCGTTGTGCCTGTTTACAGCAGAGCTGTGTTCTTGAGCCGTTAGGCCGACACATCCGACTTCTGCGGGCATTTGTTGACCAGGTTAACCTTCCCTTCCTGTGGTTCTATTGCCTACATCATGCCAGGGTACATGGAAATGGCTGATTGGTGGTTGACTGACCGACTGACTGACTGACTGACTGACTGATTGATTGATTAATTAATTAAAGAATCAATATCATAACATTCCTGGCAAACCCATATGAAATGAGCAATCTGATGAAGTTTTCAAGTGACTGCCATGAGTCAAGATTGGGTCTTGGGTTGACATTATGACTGTTCATGGTAGGTACATTGATTGCATGTGGTTAACCCCATGTTGGGGTGTCCGATGTTGCCCATTGACATCGGTATGACACAGAACTACTTGCTTAATTCAATTACCTCTTCTTAATTGACTGACTCTTTTTGTGATCAAATAGTTGAGTGAACTGAAGACTGATAGACTGTCTAAAATGTTACACCCGAACTCCAACATTATACGACGAATCACAACGTGACATATTAATTATAAGTATTGAACAGGACATCAAACAGTTTTCCAATTTATAGTGTCCTGGAATTTACAATGCTTCATATTATCTCAAGTCTCTATCTGATTCTCACAACACCTTTACTTTAAAAAAAATTTAATAACAATTTTAAAACATATCTAGATGGTGGCCATGTAAGTGGTAGCCATTGCCATTGTGGCTCTCAATCAGTCCAACCTTTTGACCATGTTATGGGTGTGAGTTTTAGTCAAGAACAATTGGTCCATGAAAGTGACCATCATGACTTAATCAATCAATCAATCAATCAATCAATCAATCAATCAAGTTTTATCTCTACAATAAAGTCTGACAGTAATGGACCTGCAACAATCCTGTCTCTCGCTCTGCTGGTACAAGCTCTGAAGGTCATGGGTTCATAGGTTACGGGTTTGTTATTGGAATGTCTTTCAGACCACTAGTGCAATTTGTCCACAGGCCCCTGGTGGTCATCCCTAGGGCTACAGAGTTTGTGCTTGATGTGATGCTCTCTGTGGACAGCTTGCTGTTCTGAAGAGACAGACAGTCAGATAGGGTAAAACCTAGGACAATGAAGTCGATAATTTCACCTTTAACCTTTATCTGCCTGTCTACTAGCTTAGGTGTTCAAGGTGACTATTTTCACTGAATCAATCAATCAATCAATCAATCAAGCAAATTCAACCTCTACAATGAAGTCTGGCAGGAATGGACCTCCATCACTTTCTGTCTCTCACTCTGCTGGTACAACCAGGCATACTGCTGGTCATTCATTTAATATTATCTTCCCACTTGTAACACTGCCCAGCCATTTTACAGAAACCACAAGGTATCACATGTTTTAAAGCAATCCTAACATCAACAGTACGGTACCGTGCTGGACTCTGGGTTTGGGTCTGCTTACAATGAGATACCTCAAAACTAGTAGAGGAAACACCACCGACCTAGGCCTAACCCCAGCCAGTTCGTACGTACGTTCGTTCTTTCCTTCGTTCATTCATTCATTCATTCCATTCCATTCATTCCATTCCATTCATTCCATTCCATTCATTCATTCATTCATTCATTCATTCATTCAGTACCATGTCCTGTGCAGAACCTCGCTCCCATAACAACCTTCCGGAAAACTTCTGGGTCATAAGCACGATATCCAGCGTCCGATACACCCATCTGGAGATCATCTGCCACATCCTGACCCATCTTCTCTTTGGCCTTCCTCTTCCTCTCTTCCCAAGCATATAGCCCTCCATTATTGTTCTCTGCAAACTTTATGCGTCATGATGAATCATGACCCTGTTGCATCTTAAGTGCCTCTGTGCAGACACGATGTTCTAGTGATTCTAGTGCATCCTTCAGCTTTCTGTTCTTGGAGAGGGGACGGAGATCTCTACAAACAGTCTCCATGGAGATGGTACTTCAGCACTGGATCACGAGAAAAGTCTCCAACCACCCTAAATCCTATAAATGCAAGCCCTTTCTATGGATCAGATGACATGGACAACAATGCATTGAACTTAAGGGTTAAAACTCAAGTCTTTCAAAGGATATAACCAGCCGACCCTGCAGCCTCTTTAAAATATCCACATCAGGAAGGAGAAAATAATGAGTTGGAGAGCTAAGTCACACCCTTCCCCCCCCCCCTCCCCTCACAAAACATTACCTAATTCATGTTGAAGTCCTTAACTGTTCCCTCACCTACATCTCTGTCAATGGGTTGAGTTGAGTTAAGTTGAGTTGATCTGAGTTAAGAATCGACTTTATAATATTCAGGACATTCCCATACAAACTCCATCCCCATCTTCAACAGCCAGTGAAGAGTCCAAATACTAATGCTACCAGCAGTGGTCTGATTATGTGTCCGTCTGGCCTCTCCTCAAAGTCCTGAGTGTCGTCCAGATCCTCTGGTCACTCCCAGCCACAACATTATGTCCAGGCTGTGATGATCTGTCTGTTCTTCCACACTAAACACATGATCCCAAAGAGCCTCGACCACATCTGCCTTTTCATGCACCAATAAACCACACAGCAGTTCAGACCCAGTCAATCTGTCCGCTTGTTTGTGTCCCACTACACCAACATTTCCTGGGAAAAGATTCCACAGGTACTCCCTATCTTTGATTTGTTAAACTGAAGTATGCCACAGAGTTACACTGACTTGCATACATGTGACATAAATAAAAGAACTGACCTCATATCCCATCATCGTGTGAGTCTTCCCGGAGCCGGTCTGTCCATAAGCAAAGATACAAACATTGTACCCATCAAATGCTGATGACACAACGTCCTCACCCAACGCAGCAAACACCTACAGAAATCATGAGCATCAACTGGTATCACTTCCCGCCTTATTATTTACTATTTTTTTTTTTAAACGTTTGCTCACTTTGAACTCAAGCGTAGTTTATACTCAAGCTACTACTTCTAGTAGCACTGGACTGATGTTTGTGTGTGTATTAGCTTTCCCTATTACCAGTGTCCCTCACTATCATGATTAGGTGAACCCACTCTGACTTCAGAGGTACTTGTAATTTATGTCCCAAAGTCAAGGACGAGAAGTTAACATTTTAGTCCAAATGACTAGTGTAGGGAAATGAATCAGCTACCTCGTCTCAACACCCGGAAGTTTAAGAGTGAGCTTTCTTATCCAGTTGGCCATGCTGACCATTGACTAGTTCCTTCAGGTGCCTCAGTGACATGGTGGTCAGTGCACTTGCCTGCCAGAACAGTGGTCAGAGTTCTATTCCCAACAGAGGCCAGATGACCTTTCCCAAACAGTATGGTTCTGAGGTCAGCCTATCCTCATGGGCACCAGACCATTTCCTGAACTGTCAGGGAAGGAAAGACAATGAGGAAGGGAACTAACCAACACACCTCATTGTGTCATGACCTAGAAAATGTGAAAGCCTAACACTTCACACCCCAATGGATGTCTGGTATGGGACAACCTTTGCTTGTATGTTCTGACAGGAAACAATTTCAACCTGGTGTATGTGGTGGTGGTTTAGAAATAACAGCATTGGAAAGTAGACATGTGACATTAAAGCCAGAACAGTAATGTAAGGTAGACACAAGACATTAAAGAAAGACCAGCAATGGAAGGTAGAAACATGACATTACAGAAAGAATAGCCGTGGACGGTAGACCATCCATCCATCATGTGCCATGCCGATAAGCATGGGTGGTCATGTACTGCCATGTCACTCAATCACCAGAGTCATGGATCAGCTCCGTGTTCCTGTCTTGACCATGCCACATGATCAGTTTACGATCTTCATTTGTTTCTTGAAGGACTTGTTCATTGGTTTTTCTGTCTGTCCATGGTATTCTTTGCATTTTCCTCAGAAACCACATTTCCACAGCCATCAGCTGTTTTTCAGCTTGACTGCTTATTGTCCACGCTTCACATCCATACAAAAGTATAGGTTCTATGTAGCACTTCAACACTCTTTTTCTCGTTTCAATTGATATCTTTTTATTGGTCAGTATGTTTTTCATCTTGCAAAAGGCTACCTTCGCAATGGCAATTCTTGTTCTAATCTCTTCAAGGCATCTCCCATCAGATGTTATGACTGTGCCGAGATAACTGTATCGATTCACTTGCTTAAGAATATGCCCATTTACTCGTATATCACATTGTGGTATTTCCTTCTTCCCAGTGACGACCATAATCTGTGTCTTCTTAATATTCAGTTCTAACCCTAGTTGTTCACTGTGTGCAACAACCGCATCTACTAAATTTTGCAGGTCCTGTTCATCCTGTATCATCTGCATATCTAATGTTATTGATGTATCGTCCCCCAATGTTGATTCCTTCCATATCTTCTATATTTCTGAAAATATTTTCACTGTACAGGGAAAAAAGATCTGGAGACATTACACATCCCTGTCTCACACCTCTTTTAATAGGCTGATATTGACCTACATTGTTATCAATTCTGATGGCAGCTTGTTGTTTCCAATATATGTTTTTTACAAGTCTAAGGTCTTTTCCATCAATTTGTAGATCTTCAAGCATCCTTATCATGTCGACATGTCTCACTTTATCGAAAGCCTTTGTATAGTCAATAAAGCAAAGATATAGATCTTTGTTTACTTCTATAGAACGTTCAATTACTGTTCTCAGTATATACACAGCATTTACTGTGCCCTTGCCTTCTACAAACCCACATTGTTCTTCTCCTATTTCGGGTTGTATTTTCTTCCTGACTCTTTGCATGATAATTCTCAGCAGAATCTTCGTGATGTGGCTCATTATACTAATTGTTCGATGTTGATCGCATTCCAAGGCTCCTGATTTCTTCGGGATTGCAATAAATATAGAATTACATAATTCAGGAGGTATATCTCCAGTATCGTATATTGTGTTCAGCAGTCTGGTGACTTGGTCTATTCCATATTCTTCTAAGGCATTGATCATTTCTATTGTGATGTTATCAGTACCCGGGGTCTTGCCAGTTTTCATATGGTTAAGAGCATTCTGAACTTCTTCTTCTTCTTCTTCAGCGTTCCAAGCCATTGAGGTTCTTTGCTGCAGATACAATCCATCTCCATTCGTCTCTCTGGTTGACCTTCTCTTGCCAGTCGTTGATTCCAAGTGCTTGTAGGTCTGTATATATATTATCTCTCCACCGTCTTCTTGGTCTACCTCGGGGGTCTACGGTCATTTATTTCCTGAGTGTAAGCGAGTTTTGTTTCCCTATTATCTTCCATTCTTTCTATATGCCCCAGCCATTGTTGTCTATTAGCCTTCATGATACCAGTGATTAGCGAGGACTTAAAATTCTGAACTTCCATCTTCAAAATTGATGGTCCTTCATTATTATTCCGATGATCATATTGTTCTTCTCTTGTATCATCATAAAGGTCTTTCACATAATCTGACCACGCATGTCAAATCTGATCTTTTTCTATTATGATTTTGCCATCTTTGGTTTTTAGGCAACCTGTTGATGTCTGGGAAGGTAGACACAAGACATTAAAGAAAGAACAGCCATGTAAGGTAGACACAGGCATTAAAGAAAGAACAGTAATAGAAGGTAGGCACAAGACATAAAGAAAGAACAGTAATGGAAGGTAAGCACAAGACATTAACACTGCTGACAAACATAATGGTGAAAACAGGACATCAACAACACCCTGGCCATGAACAAGCGTGAGGTGGGAGTTGGTCACAAATCCAGAGCCTTTTCAGCAAGTTGTGACTTCCTGCAAAGAACTTTGACATTCCAAAGGTACGATGCATCTCCACACATCTCAGACTTTGTTATTCCAAAGGCAGGATCCATCCCCACAGACCTCCAACTTTGGTGTTCTAGATCAATTCTACTGATGACATTCTCTAATGCTTCTGTCTTAGGCCATCCAGCATTATTTCGTTCTGTCTGCTTTTGCCTCTTCTACCACTGATCTTTCTAGTTGTCACGATATTTTAAAATGCCTCTCTTCTCACTATGTGACCAAAGAACCCTATCTTTTTCTTATGGCAACATTAACTGCATTAAAACATCAGACGACAAAGAGGACCAGAGATTGAAGATGACTAGTATCTGCCAAAAACCTGAAATGTGAAGAAGAAAGAGTTATAAAAGAAGTGAAAAAATCATCGTCATGTACCAGATCCTTTGCAGAACATCACTCTCATCAGTTCCCCAAAAAGTCTGTTGATTCCTTGCCAAATGGTCGCAATAGGTCATAAAAACAAAACAATGTATGCCTTTAGTGAATTTAAATACAGAAACCACAAATAAAAATTTTAACAAATAATAATTAGGCAATTCCAACCAAGTTTGCGCAAGCAGAAAAACTTCATTTAAAATTTTTGATTACTGTGGAGATAACAAATGCCCCACATTTAAACAATATCAGTGACTATGTGTTTGAAGTATTTCAGTCAAAATATAATTAATTTATTCACTTAATATGATATATAACTCTGTAATATGTACCTGACATGATGCAGTGAAAAATGACAGGCAATTAATCGTGCAACCTTTTGTTTGTGACTTATGTGTTTAAAGTATTACATACACGTCTGCCTATCTCTTCTCATACAACTTGTAACAACCAATCAATAAGCCTGACCTGTTCTTGTGATGCAAAATGGCTGTCATTTTCATCCAATGACCAGAAGGAATGGTCAAAGGTAAACTCCCGAACCTTGAGCTGTTCTCGAGCATTGTCCCCCTCACCTCTGTGATCTGGAATCTGTGGGTTGCAATAAATGTGTGAAGACAGAGATTGAGACCAACAATAAATGTGCGCTGACAGAGATTGAGACCAACAATAAATGTGTGCTGACAGAGATTGAGACCAACAATAAATGTGCGCTGACAGAGATTGAGACCAACAATAAATGTGCGCTGACAGAGATTGAGACCAACAATAAATGTGCGCTGACAGAGATTGAGACCAACAATAAATGTGCGCTGACAGAGATTGAGACCAACAATAAATGTGCGCTGACAGAGATTGAAACCAACAATAAATGTGCGCTGACAGAGATTGAGACCAACAATAAATGTGCGCTGACAGAGATTGAGACCAACAATAAATGTGCGCTGACAGAGATTGAGACCAACAATAAATGTGCGCTGACAGAGATTGAGACCAACAATAAATGTGCGCTGACAGAGATTGAGACCAACAATAAATGTGCGCTGACAGAGATTGAGACCAACAATAAATGTGCGCTGGACAGAGATTGAGACCAACAATAAATGTGCGCTGACAGAGATTGAGACCAACAATAAATGTGCGCTGACAGAGATTGAGACCAACAATAAATGTGCGCTGACAGAGATTGAGACCAACAATAAATGTGCGCTGACAGAGATTGAGACCAACAATAAATGTGTGCTGACAGAGATTGAGACCAACAATAAATGTGCGCTGACAGAGATTGAGACCAACAATAAATGTGCGCTGACAAAGATTGCGATCAACAATAAATGTGTGCTGACAAAGATTGAGACCAACAATAAATGTGTGCTGACAGAGATTGAGACCAACAATAAATGTGTGCTGACAGAGATTGAGACCAACAATAAATGTGTTGCTGACCAGAGATTGAGACCAACATAAATGTGTGCTGACAAAGATTGAGACCAACAATAAATGTGCGCTAACAGAGATTGAGACCAACAATAAATGTGCGCTGACAGAGATTGAGACCAACAATAAATGTGCGCTGACAGAGATTGAGACCAACAATAAATGTGCGCTGACAGAGATTGAGACCAACAATAAATGTGCGCTGACAGAGATTGAGACCAACAATAAATGTGCGCTGACAGAGATTGAGACCAACAATAAATGTGCGCTGACAGAGATTGAGACCAACAATAAATGTGCGCTGACAGAGATTGAGACCAACAATAATGTGTGCTGACAGAGATTGAGACCAACAATAAATGTGTGCTGACAGAGATTGAGACCAACAATAAATGTGTGCTGACAGAGATTGAGACCAACAATAAATGTGTGCTGACAGAGATTGAGACCAACAATAAATGTGTGCTGACAGAGATTGAGACCAACAATAAATGTGTGCTGACAGAGATTGAGACCAACAATAAATGTGTGCTGACAGAGATTGAGACCAACAATAAATGTGTGCTGACAGAGATTGAGACCAACAATAAATGTGTGCTGACAGAGATTGAGACCAACAATAAATGTGTGCTGACAGAGATTGAGACCAACAATAAATGTGTGCTGACAGAGATTGAGACCAACAATAAATGTGTGCTGACAGAGATTGAGACCAACAATAAATGTGTGCTGACAGAGATTGAGACCAACAATAAATGTGTGCTGACAGAGATTGAGACCAACATAAATGTGTGCTGACAGAGATTGAGACCAACAATAAATGTGTGCTGACAGAGATTGAGACCAACAATAAATGTGTGCTGACAGAGATTGAGACCAACAATAAATGTGTGCTGACAGAGATTGAGACCAACAATAAATGTGTGCTGACAGAGATTGAGACCAACAATAAATGTGTGCTGACAGAGATTGAGACCAACAATAAATGTGTGCTGACAGAGATTGAGACCAACAAAATGTATGTCAACAGGCACATACTGGTAATATGACAACGGTCCATTGTCAATTAATTATTTTTTTTTGGGCGCTCGCTCGCTTTGAACTCAAGTGTAGTCCATACACACTATGTATAGTAGTGATGGACTGAATTGTGCGTGTGGATTAGCTTTCCCTATTAACAGTGTCCCTCGCCACGCGTTCTTACTCATTCGACCATGCGGATGTGTGATGACAAAGAACAGGACCAACAAAACATATGTCAACATACACATACTGGTAATATGACTACGGTCCACTGTCAATGAATGTGTGATGACAGAGATGGAGATTTCCCAGCAGACCACCTTGCATTGGTTTTCATACAATGGTATGGGTGCTGGTCATTCAGAAAGCAATGGCAAACTATTTAACATAAATTTGCCAAGAAATCACAAACAGCCAGAAATGCTGGGGTTAACTGCAAAAGTTCTGTAAAGGATAAGCAACTAACTATGCCCCAATGGGCAATAAAGGGCAGAAAAAGAAAAAAGGAAGAAGGTAAGACATACTATTTCTCTATATAATGACAGATTTCTGAACTTAAGCTAGGTTACTATGTTTCTATTTCAATGTCTCTATATAATGACAGATTCCTGTACTTAAGTTAGGTTACTATGCTTCTATTTCAATGTCTCTATATAATGACAGATTTCTGAACTTAAGCTAGGTTACTATGTTTCTATTTCAATGTCTCTATATAATGACAGATTTCTGAACTTAAGTTAGGTTACTATGCTTCTATTTCAATGTCTCTATATAATGACAGATTCCTGTACGTAAGTTAGGTTACTTTGTTTCCATTTCAATGTCTCTATATAATGACAGATTTCTGAACTTAAGTTAGGTTACTATGCTTCTATTTCAATGTCTCTATATAATGACAGATTCCTGTACGTAAGTTAGGTTACTATGCTTCTATTTCAATGTCTCTATATAATGACAGATTTCTGAACTTAAGTTAGGTTACTATGCTTCTATGTCAATGTCTCTATATAATGACAGATTTCTGAACTTAAGTTAGGTTACTATGCTTCTATTTCAATGTCTCTATATAATGAAAGATTCCTGTACGTAAGTTAGGTTACTATGCTTCTATTTCAATGTCTCTATATAATGAAAGATTCCTGTACGTAAGTTAGGTTACTATGCTTCTATTTCAATGTCTCTATATAATGACAGATTTCTGAACTTAAGTTAGGTTACTATGCTTCTATTTCAATGTCTCTATATAATGACAGATTCCTGTACGTAAGTTAGGTTACTATGCTTCTATTTCAATGTCTCTATATAATGACAGATTCCTGTACGTAAGTTAGGTTACTATGCTTCTATTTCAATGTCTCTATATAATGACAGATTCCTGTACGTAAGTTAGGTTACTATGCTTCTATTTCAATGTCTCTATATAATGACAGATTCCTGTACGTAAGTTAGGTTACTATGCTTCTATGTCAATGTCTCTATATAATGACAGATTTCTGAACTTAAGTTAGGTTACTATGCTTCTATTTCAATGTCTCTATATAATGACAGATTCCTGTACGTAAGTTAGGTTACTATGCTTCTATTTCAATGTCTCTATATAATGACAGATTCCTGTACGTAAGTTAGGTTACTATGCTTCTATTTCAATGTCTCTATATAATGACAGATTTCTGAACTTAAGTTAGGTTACTATGCTTCTATGTCAATGTCTCTATATAATGACAGATTTCTGAACTTAAGTTAGGTTACTATGCTTCTATTTCAATGTCTCTATATAATGACAGATTTCTGAACTTAAGTTAGGTTACTATGCTTCTATTTCAATGTCTCTATATAATGACAGATTTCTGAACTTAAGTTAGGTTACTATGCTTCTATTTCAATGTCTCTATATAATGACAGATTTCTGAACTTAAGTTAGGTTACTATGCTTCTATTTCAATGTCTCTATATAATGACAGATTTCTGAACTTAAGTTAGGTTACTATGCTTCTATTTCAATGTCTCTATATAATGACAGATTCCTGTACGTAAGTTAGGTTACTATGCTTCTATTTCAATGTCTCTATATAATGACAGATTTCTGAACTTAAGTTAGGTTACTATGCTTCTATGTCAATGTCTCTATATAATGACAGATTTCTGAACTTAAGTTAGGTTACTATGCTTCTATTTCAATGTCTCTATATAATGACAGATTTCTGAACTTAAGTTAGGTTACTATGCTTCTATTTCAATGTCTCTATATAATGACAGATTCTTGTACGTAAGTTAGGTTACTATGCTTCTATTTCAATGTCTCTATATAATGACAGATTCCTGTACGTAAGTTAGGTTACTATGCTTTTATTTCAATGTCTCTATATAATGAAAGATTTCTGTACTTAAGTTAGGTTACTATGCTTCTATTTCAATGTCTCTATATAATGACAGATTTCTGAACTTAGGTTACTATGCTTCTATTTCAATGTCTCTATATAATGACAGATTTCTGAACTTAAGTTAGGTTACTATGCTTCTATTTCAATGTCTCTATATAATGAACAGATTTCTGTACTTAAGTTAGGTTACTATGCTTCTATTTCAATGTCTCTATATAATGACAGATTTCTGAACTTAGGTTACTATGCTTCTATTTCAATGTCTCTATATAATGACAGATTTCTGAACTTAAGTTAGGTTACTATGCTTCTATTTCAATGTCTCTATATAATGACAGATTTCTGAACTTAAGTTAGGTTACTATGCTTCTATTTCAATGTCTCTATATAATGACAGATTTCTGTACTTAAGTTAGGTTACTATGCTTCTATTTCAATGTCTCTATATAATGACAGATTTCTGTACGTAAGTTAGGTTACTATGCTTCTGTCTCTATATAATGACAGATTTCTGTACGTAAGTTAGGTTACTATGCTTCTATTTCAATGTCTCTATATAATGAACAGATTTCTGAACTTAAGTTAGGTTACTATGCTTCTATTTCAATGTCTCTATATAATGACAGATTCCTGTACGTAAGTTAGGTTACTATGCTTCTATTTCAATGTCTCTATATAATGACAGATTTCTGAACTTAAGTTAGGTTACTATGCTTCTATTTCAATGTCTCTATATAATGACAGATTTCTGAACTTAAGTTAGGTTACTATGCTTCTATTTCAATGTCTCTATATAATGAACAGATTTCTGTACTTAAGTTAGGTTACTATGTTTCTATTTCAATAGATGTAATATCTAGATGGTTTGACCATATGGCATAATTGAGACAAAAACACAGAGCTGATCTACGACTCTAGTGATCGTGTGAGATGGTGAAACATGACTACCGATGCTTATCGGCATGGCATATGGCGATAATGAATTCTCATCAATGTCAAAGGAAACCTATTGTTGCATCCACTTCCGTCCTTCTTGCTGCCACTTACCTTGGGGTAGTTAATTCTGATGAATGCTCATCAATGTCAAAGGAAACCTATTGTTGCATCCACTTCTATCCTTCTTACTATCACTTACCTTGGGGTAGATAATTCTCATCAATGTCAAATGATTACCTATTGTTGCATCCACCTCCATCCTTCTTGCTATCATTTACCTTGGGGTTGATAATTCTCATCAATGTCAAAGGATTACCTATTGTTGAACCCACCTCCATCCTTCTTGCTGCAACTTACCGTGGGGTTGGTAATTCTGATGAATTCTCATCAATGTCAAAGGATACCTATTGTTGCATGCATCTCCATCATTTTTGCTGCCACTTACCTTGGGGTTGATAATTCTGGTCTTGTTGTCCTCCATCTGTATAATACATTGACTGGACAGGCCATCTTCCCTGCAGACGACAATTGTAACAGAATGGTCAGCTCACATTATCCATGCCAGAACACTACACAAGGGTCAGTATATTGGATAGTATGATAACTAGTAGGAGACAGCCAGTATAAAGTCAGTTTATATTCAGTGTATAGTCACTATAAAGTTATTATATGGTCAGTATATAGTCACATATGATTATAACAATGCGACTAAACCAGAAATGTGGCTATAATAGGAAAGCGAGGCTCAAGGGGACCAAATGTCAATGCCATGAGCCGACGATCTGCCACATCATCTCTCTATAGATGTGAAGTTTCAGTACCAGTCTTACACACCCCGCTGGTTTCTGTGCTTGGAGAGGGGAAGAAAAGCTCTGCAACAATTCCCCCATAGAGAGGGAACTTTGATACCATGTCGGGAGACAGATCTCTGTACCAATCTCACTCCAACAGTCAAACCCCCAATTGCTCTTTCAAGTGGTAGAGGACAGACAATACATAGCTCTTGGATCGGAGTATGCACCGGTACAAGTGGGCAACTCTGCAACTGAGCAGAGCAGGGCATTCATTTCTCCTTGAACCAACACCAGCTCAAGACTATTACCACTTTAATTGGGCGGCCATCTTTACACTGTCATTATGATGTCATACTATTCCTACGTGCTTAACACCCTTGACATCCTTAACAACAATACTGACAGTTTATAAGACAATGGCATGGTTATTGTAATTTCTATCACACTTATAAGGTTTTCATTTGGAGCCCCCTCGCATGCGCGCACGTGTGTGAGTGTGAGTGTGCGTGTGTGTGTGTAAAAAGACTGGCTCCTTGCCATCTTAATAGACTATGGTTTGTAAAATGGTGTTGTATCTCTCCATAGCACAAAGCCTGGTCTGAATTTAGAGACTAAGCGTTGTTATATATATATATAAGGGGCGTTCATTTGAAATCAGTTCGTGCCGCACCACGCGTAATTGCGTACGCTGAACATGATCATGTCATAGTCATGTGATAAGTACTGACCAATGAATGAAATAGCACGTGCTTATCGACCCATGAGGCATAGGTTATGTTTCTGACTGTTGAGAAAATGGCCGGGTTGATCCAAAATCCGTCCAAAGAAGCTCAAAGAGCGGTGATTCAGTTTCTTTCATTTGAAGGATGTCGACCAGTGGACATTCATCGAAGAATGCAAGCAGCGTACGGTAAAAAATGTGTGTCGAAGACAAAAGTGGCAGACTGGGCACGAATGTTTCGGAAAGGACGTCAGTTCACGACAGATCTTCGACGGCCGGGTCAAGCGCATATTGTTGCAACAGAAAAAAACCATCGCCAAAATTGATGCAGCAGTACAGATGAACCGTTGTCGAAGCATACGTTCGCTAGCGAAAGAATTTGATGTGTCAATTGGGACAATTCAAAAGGTCGTTCATAAGAAACTGCAATATCGGAAGGTGTGTTCACAGTGGGTACCACGGATGTTGACCGACCACCAAAAAGAGGAACGCATGGGATGGTGTTTGAACCACTTGCTGCGTTACAGAGTGGAGGGTGATGCATTTCTCTTCCGCATAGTGGCAGGCGATGAATCATGGTGTCACCACTTTGAGCCGAGCAGCAAAAGAGAGAGCATGCAATGGAAGCATGCTGGATCACCAAAAGCCAAAAAATTCAAGTTACAGGTTTCCGCTGGTAAGGTTATGCTGAGCGCATTTTTTGATCATGAAGGGCTATTGTTGGCCGAATTTAAAGAACCTGGTGTCAACATCAACTCTACCCACTACTTGCAAACACTAGACAAGCTGCAAAGAGCCATCAAGAATAAACGACCCAGCATGCTTTCTCGCGGTGTGACTTTGTTGCACGATAATGCTCGTCTGCATGTCGCAAAGATTGTGCAGGAAGCATTAGCAAGGAAGAAGTGGGAAATTCTGCAACATCCAGCTTATAGTCCTGATTTGTCACCATGTGATTTTCATTTGTTCGGACCTCTAAAAAAGCTGTAAAGAGGCAACGATTTCACACAGATGCAGGCGTAATGAATGCAGTAAACACTTGGTTCAGTGAGCAACCACAATCCTTTTTTTGCGGACAGCATTCGCCGCCTACCTAAGCAATGGGATGCTTGCCTGAATGCCTATGGCAACTTCTTCTGACCAACCCATGGTGCATAATTCATTCAAAATGAATGCTTTGTTTAATTCTACCACACCTGTTAATGTTTCTTTCAAGCTTTTGTAATAAAGCCTTTGGAACGGGTTTCAAATGAATATCTCTAATAAATATAGCGTGAGAAGATTCTTGACAGTCTTGTGTCATGGCACGGAAGGGAGTCAACACACAAATTGGTCCATGACATCGGAGATCATAATTTGTGGAGAGGCATGGTGTCACAAAGCGCTACTGTATTGTGGCAGCAGCTGTCTCTGTGCTCTGGCTCGTTGCACTATTCATTGTTGAGTTGTACATTAAGTCTGTGACTGCTTACACATGAAGATAACGAGACAACCATAAAACACTCAAAAGAACTTGAATAAGCTCCGGTGCAGTGATGATGAATGATATATTCACCATTGGCAGGACATGAAGTACTCTTATGTTGATGATGCTTAAGCCTTCAGGCCCTCACACCCGTCTAACATTCCTTCATCATTCACACAACATGCACTGTCTACCTGGCTAAAGTCTGGACTGTCTAGGTTTATCTAACATTACCTGGTGCAAGCTGCGTTCACACTAGCCCACTCCCGTGTCTGAGGCTGCGACCGATTCATTAAGACCTTGTCAGCCTCCGTCAGTTATTCAAACCTCTGGGCGATCCGACGATGCCCGAAGTGATAGATTTCTTCACCTGTTAATTCCATCTTCATCTGATGCCTGATCGTGTAATCTGTTGAGATCTAACGTGCAGTGTCTTCATGCGAGTGTGTGCGTTGATGGTAAAAGGTTCTAATCTGCCTGCTACATGTGAGCCGTGTCGTGGCTGTCAAACAACTGACTCACGACAACCGTTTGGTTGTCAATATACGCACTTGTGACGTCTCATTTGTTCCGTCCAAGTGCTCTATAGTGCTCATTTTATTAACTTCTAATTCCCTGTTCTGGTGTACTTGCTCGCTATTCTAACCCTTTCTGGCTGTCACTCG